>JAMAFX010000260.1:0-30153 GCA_023625875.1 Trichocomaceae sp. PYS4502 | reverse complement strand
CTATTAGCGCCATACGCTGGATCTCGGGAATAGACCTCGCAGCGCTTGCTGCCACATTGACCTAGTAATCTAACAGTATGTAAACTGAATAAATAACAGACAGGCAGGGATGTTGGCATGCATGCACAACAGATCGATCGGCATGGACGTTTGTTTGATGTACATTCTAATAAAGGACTAGCTTATCAGTATACATATATGTATGCATAGCCATGCCCAAGCATATTGTACAAACGAGTGAATACATACAACATAAGAGGGGACAACACCAATGGTGACCGACCTCCAATCTACGCCTATTAGTGACATTGGTAGAGACTTTAGCCAACAGTCCCATCTATGGAGAATAAAGCAGAAATCTCAAAGTGCTCCATAGTTCTCTATACCTTACTACTTCAAGATAATTGTACATAGTAGTCTCCGGAGTAGTATGTTCTAATAATAACTCTGGTGTTATTATGTATATGACAAGCGGTGAAAACAAGCTGCCTTGTTTCCCAACTTTTCCCATGCTGAACAAATGGAATATCTTCTCCATAGCATTACTCAGTGTAGAATAAATAAAGAATTTTACAACAGCTGTAAGTATTTACGTCTAAGAACTACAAGAAGTACCTACTACTTCGTATCTTGCCAGACTTCCATAAGGGGGCTTTTAGAATGCGTACTGAGATACCTACGTCTAGTTAGTTCCAAGGTTGGTAACGATGTAACCAACTGGCAACTACAAATAGGTAGCTTACTACGTAGTACGTACTATTTGGTCCTAGCCGAGGATTGCTAAATACCTATGTCGTTATGCACACGTTATGATTGATATCCGCAGTTTTTTTGAGAAGTTTAGAATCTGAAATTGAGACATTAACTACATACGGAAGTTCATGATCGCGACCACAGTCCAGCCTGTTGCTGTTTGCTGTCTCTTGAACAAATAAAAACAGCAGCAGGCCACAGAGAGCGAAAGGTGTGCATACATAGTGCTTGCTACCGTGGCTATTGATTGATGCCTTGGAAATCGGGCCGCGGTGGCTACCTATGACATCTCACTACCTAGGTATTAACTAGTATCGATCCTTAATGCATCATCCCACATCTGCACAAACATATCCAACTCTGTGCTACCCGATAACAAATCTTTACTTTTAGTGCCTTCGCTATCCTTGCTACTGCTCGCAACAATAGAGCGCAATGAAAGCACAAAGTTGGGGTAAGAACTGCTAAACTCTCCCGCGCCTCCCGTCTGGTGCCATTCTTTCTCAAAGTCCTCAAAGATCTGGCGCGTCTCCATTGGCAGCTCGATGTTTTGCTGCCGGGCAGTCAGCTGCACGAGTCGTAGCATGCCGCGGCCGAGCTGGAAGCGAGAGGCCATGGCACGTGTGACTACCAAGAGTTCAACAAAGGCATGTCTGCTATCTGGAGAAGCGAGATCTCCGAGTAGCGTAAACAGACTGATGGTCATTGCTTGCATGTATTCAACGGGGATATGCTCGATGCGCCGCCATTTGGCCCGGTATGTATTGATCAAATCGCGCACTGCAAGTGCCGACGTGAGGCAGCGTTGTTGCGCCATCGACAAAGCACTTGCCGGTGCCGCCGGATGCACCTTGAGCAAACTGAATATTGTTATGATATATAGATGATAGCATAGACTGTTGCGTTATGTAATAGCTCGTTAGCCCCTACGAATGTAACCGGTCCGTAAAGAAACTAGGCAGGTATGAAATACGAACTGAAGCTCTATCACACCTGGAGTCCAACTTTGGCCTTGCTGTATACATGACGGTAACTGACGATACCAAGTTTCGAGCCGATCACAGAAAGAATATACGAGCTTCTCGAACTCGGGATATAAAGGTGAGCTTTGTCTGTGCTCATCTTGGTCTAGAGGACAGTAGAATTGGACAATGTCGTAGAGGATCAGATACAGATCAAAAGAATGGTTCAGAACACAGTTATGGTGCGCCGGCACTGCCGTAGTACGGAATGGGTAGGTCGTCCAGGTATCAGTAGCACCGTGAACGGGCAAGTATGCCCGTTTCGGAGGTCTCATTGTGAATGGCACTTGTAGCGCGATGCTGGCATGTCTTGAAAGTTTGCTGTCAGCAAGGTTGACGGATGCTTTTGAATGATTGATCAAAGAGCTTACAGATAATAACCGAACAATCCACGTACGCAGATTCCTATCGACCGCTCCATGTCACTCGCCTGGGATCCCGACTGGGCAATGAACTGGTCAGCCCGTCCCAACAGGCTGCGTATCGACAACAGTGCTTGAGACATGTAATTAAGGCCGACCCGGTCTTTACCCAAAAGACATGTACTATTGAAGTGCTAGCAGTTAGGATCCTCTCTCCAATCCAAGATCATATAAGCATATAGATGGTATTACACGAAAAAAAGAACACCAAGTCCCTGCACTGTTGGCAGATCGACCCTTCCTTCCATCGCGTCAAGATGTCTCTTTGCTTCATTGTAAAAATGCTGCCCCCGCGACGAGAGTACTTCGGGATCGATGAATGCCTCGGGATAGCTCGAATACAACTGCTCATTCGTTAGCAAGAGACGTTTCCCATTCCGGGTTTTGGATAGTGTTTACTGACGCAAGCCAGGGATAAGATGGCATTGACCAGAAATCGAGAGCAAAACGGAGAATTAGTGTTTGCAGATCTCATCTCTCTGGTGAATATGTTTTTGTCAATCCAGTTGCCACAGATACAATCCCACGTTAGCCATAGAGATAACAAATGTGACACAAAGGCGTCATCGCCAGTGACCTCTGTCCAGGGTCGTGCGCGTAGCTCGAAGAGCGGGATCTCAGTTAATCTGTCAATATCCATAATCTTACGTGTTGAACTTGATTCGGAAGTCTGGATTACACCCGTTCCGGTGCGACTCGACCCGAATGGAGTTGAAGAAGATGAAGACGGCGCCGAGGTAGACATCAAGGCAGACACTGGTACGGACGCGGATATTGGTATGGACGATCGTTCCGTACGGTTATATACGGCAAGTCGAATCTCATCGAGCGAAGCATTGTTGCGAATCATATTTAACAGCTGCATTGCATGATAGTCGTCGGCTCTTAGGGCTGCTACCAGGCCGAGCAGGAGGTGCCGATCTTGCTCCAGGTCCTCGACCTTGCGTTTCAGCGCAAATCTCCGCCGCCCATCCGTCTCGTCGTTGATCTCACAATATAATGAATTTTCATGGCAATTTTTACATGGATTTGAACCGACGCACTGTACTTGGCAATAAAGCAGAACGAAACCAAAGAGAAGCATAATGATTAGTCACCAAGGCCAGCATATGAGCATAATCAACATCCAAATGCGTCGTCGAACCTTTATTTTGCGTTTTTGACACTCGTTGCATGCGCGCGAGGCATTCTTTGGCCGGACTTTGCGCGGTAGCACAGCCTGACTCCGTTCGCCTTCGGGATTGCTATTCCACGGAGCGGGCATCAGGTGGTGTAGTTTCGATTTATCGTTCGACATATTTTATGTCATAAGCTCTTTGTGTATCGATCGGTCAATCACGACTGATACCTACTGCAAGACAGATTAGACGAACCATGCAATAATACAAGAAAAACTAACTATCCACGCTTTCGACATTGAGACAGTTGAAATCCTCGATGGGTAGGACCGTAAAAGAAGTTGGTTGTATGAAATACCGAAATCAATATACGAAACGAACGAGAAGAGGCGGGATACTAGGGATAACGACAACAGACAGGGAAACGGAGTTATGCCTACTGAGACGAACAGTTTGTGTGATCTGAGTACCTAGAAGAGCGATAATAGTATTTAACAAATAATAAATCTGAGTCGAAAACTAATTCATAGCTTAATCCGATCTCACGGCCCATGAAGAAAGATAGCGTCTAGTAGGCTGTGACTGACCTTTGCATTAGTTTCTTCGATCCGGAAATGCATCCAACTTATGGCCTTTTGTGGAAAACAGACTATGATTGACTTGTGCTTCAAGCTAGAGTATGCCCTAGTCCCGATTACACCGTGAATGCATACCAAGCACGTCTGGGAACGCAGTAGCAATCCTGGCTTGTCACAATTTGGAATCGTCCGCGTTCCGCTCGCTAATTATCGTACGTTGGAGATATGCACAATATGAAAGTGAAAGAGACCAAAGTCCGGAAAACAGTTGGTTATGTGGAAGACGACGTGTCAAACGAGTGGAGGATGACAGCGCGAAAAAGTTAATAGCATCGTGATCCACTGTCCTGGAAACGCTCTCAGGCCCCGAAACTTGTCTCAAGGGAGTGAAAACTGGATTATTTGGCATGGCCCACGCATTACCTTTTTGATTGGACTAGAATCGCGGTGAAGTGGCCATTCTTGTTCTACTGATCTTGAAACATGGAAATACTTTATACCGCCAGTTAATCGAGAATTGCAAATGGAAGCTTGAAATATCCTTGGTAAAATCAGTTCGTCCGGGGCACACCTGGGCAACGAGTTCTCAATAAGCAATTACGTACCTAGACATAATCAGAGCTACATCTATGCTCTCGTCAGATACAGAGTTAAGGTTCTTCACCGGTTGCGTTCGTAGATGCGTTGAATCTTGAAATGTCAACCACGTCCTCTATGTGCACATCTTCTTTAAATATGTAATCGACGCCATGCGCCGCCTAGATATTACGCTATCACGTCAAAAAGAAAGATGCCATCCGTGGCATACATACACTGTCATACAGTGAAAACCAGAAAGCAAAATTGTTGAAAATTAAAAATTGACTGCTATGATCGAGGGATCTCAAAGACACACAAGCTTACAGGTATGAAAAATCCAACGCCTGCCGGCCCTGCCGAAGTGCTAATTGGGAGCCAATTGGGAATGCGTTGGATGGCTTGTTGATCCGCCCAATCCGCCCAATCAGGGGCCGTGTCAGTTGAATCGGAGTAAAGTCGGAGTATGCTGCCAGCTTCTTTGAAGTTTGCGCACACATCTCATTCTGTTTATTATTATTGAGTGAATTTGGTGCCCCTTGACTAGGAGTGCTACAAGCGACCATTTGTATTTTGAGATGATAGCTCCGGGACGGCCCGGCCGCTTTTCGTGTGACACTAAGTACATACTGTAACCACAACCTTGGAACTGCATCGATAGATGGACTGCCATGGCAAGAAGCCCCTGTCTGTCCTGATAGTTTTGTAGCTCTTCGAGCTACGTCCTGTATCCTCCTGTACCTGTACCTCTGAGAGATAGTCTGAGCCGTAGATTGTCTGAATCAACCCCTGTTCTGCCCTGTCCTGTCCTGTCTGACCCTGCACCCTGACAATATACCAGTAGTAATTTACTTAGAAATTTTTACTTAAAATACTATTATTAAGTAATATATATTATACTAATACACTAATGCATAGTGGGTCTAACACAAAAGAATGGCGCTAAAATAGTGGTTACCTAAAACAGTTTAGTCACTATGCGCGAACTTCGCCCCACTCCCGAGTTATCTGTACGGAGTATACTCCGTACACTGGCAAGGAGACAAAGCCGTTACCGCGGCGCATGGCATAGAACTAGCCATTATTTCATGCATGCCAAAGCTGCATTGGCCTCCAGACTAGATAATGCGTACGTTTGCACGTGCCACGTTGCGATCGGATCGGTAAGCGACGTATATAGTTTGCCTAGCCCCAACAACCGCCTTGCAGACACTGGACACAACTCTCAGCCGCACGAATCGCAAGCTTACTATGGTTGGGCCCGGTAATTATGTTAGTACGATTTTAGGCGGTCAGGCCCCACACCCTCACCGCCTGTAGACCAAAAACACTGCTATTCGCCGCAGAGTGAGAATTAGCTTAGTAAGCAAATAAAACTGGCAGAATTGATTGGGGTATAACCCCTGTAAAAAAATCGTACTAACATAATTACCGGGCTCAACCATAGTACTCACACCATGTCAACTCAGAACTGACAACTACGTACAAATAATAATTATGGATCTCAACGTTCCCTTCTCAGACTTCTCTTGTTGCTCACCCGCGCATTGCACACAGTCGTACGGAGTACCTAGGTATGCCATATGGTATTCCTACGATTACGGATAAAATATTAGTCCGCAGCAAGGGTGGGCGATTTGTTTTTACGGCGATTTGCTGCCTTAGAAGTTAGGGAAATGATGCCAAGCCACTAACAGTATACTTACCGCCTATTGAAGAAAGCAATATTATTGGCCTGGAGCTCTTGCGGCAGCGACCTCCGCACGCGGGAGCGTTAAGTTCCGGCTTCCGCAACTCGGCAGAATTCTACGCTAAGGCCGTAAGTGGGTAAGCGTCTGGGCTTGCTGTAATCTGTATAACTTAACCAGCAATAGTTACTTGACATTACAGAGAGCGACAGCCTTGGGCGTTGGTAACAGGAAAATCATACCGATGAACTCGGTAATAAACGATTTAGTGCTCAATTCACAGGATACCATGCCAGAATGGAAGTTTTATATAAGATTCTTAACATTCTACTTACCCTATACATAACTAACGAACAAAAAATGTGGAATCGATACACCTCCAACTATTGTACATATTCGGTCCGTAATGCACGACACTTTTTGAATACTCCAGCAATCCGTCTACTAATAAACGCTGGTGATCACGGGCTACGTCATGTTTCGATTGCATGGCAGCATGATTGGAGAGGGAATGCATTACCGCCTGCTTATGTGAATAAGAAAGGTAAATGCCCCAATTGGCCGGAGCAAATACTCATTACCAGACACAAATGTCATATAACCAACTGACTCGAAATATGGCGAAGTCCGCTCTTCTCTTGGACAATAGACTATTGCGACTCAGCAGCGCACGTCGTCTCAATATTCAGCATGATGTTGCATCAGTGGCAAAGAAATCCTGGAAACCTTGGTTGAGCAGATCTTTGGTCTTTAACTGATTGGAGGGGATTCGAGGATGGCCGCCATTTATAAAATGTACAAGGATCCCACTTCCTCCTTGCGGACTTCTACATCCTTACAGGTACCAAGAGACTCTTGGGAACTGACAGCAATTAGTGCCTTCCACGTTGCTTTTCATTTCAGGGGATACGCACATGTTTAGTTGCCTTGAACGCAAAGGATCTACAACCATGAAAGTCACAAAGCTGTCTCTCCTAGCCTCCATTCCAGGTGCCATTATGGCTCAAAATCTGACCCAGCTCCTATCCAATACAAGTCAGTTGTCGAGCCTGAATACCCTGTTGTCGAGTTATCCTACGGTTGTGAACTCTCTTGGGAATATTACAAACGTCACTATTCTGGCACCTTCCAACAACGCACTGTCGAATGTCACCGACAATCAAGGGTTGGAGGCGCTAGCGTCGAATAACAACCGAACTGTTGCTGATGTTCTGAGCTACCATATTCTTCGGGGAGAATATTATGATTCCAACATCACTAAAACCCCCCTGTTCATCCCGACTTACTTGAACGATTCGGCGGTGACCAACGTTACTGGTGGCCAAGTCGTGGAGGCAATCAAGCAAGACAACGATACTTACTTTTTCTCTGGCTTACTTTCAAACACCACTGTAACCAAAGCCGTAAGCTATAATTTCATTTCTTCAGACAATATTCACCGCAAACCTCAGGAATAGCTGACACATCAACAAGAACCTTAATTTCACCGGTGGTGTATTACACATTATCGACAAGATCCTTTCTATTCCATCGAACATAACCTACTCTGCTGCAACAGCCGGTTTGAGCGCTGTAGCAGGCGCTCTAAATGCGGACAACTTGACAGGTAGCGTGGACACTACGCCGAATGTTACAGTTTTCGCCCCAGATAATTCAGCCTTCCAAGCGATTGGTTCTGCCCTTGGGAATTTCACCACCGATCAGCTTACAGGTGTTCTTGACTATCATATAATTGATGGAAAAGTTGCCTATTCGACGAGCTTGACAAATAATACTCATTTTACTTCTGTCGGTGGCCAGAACCTCACTGTGCGCATTGAAAACGGGTCAATCTTCATCGATTCAGCCAGAGTGATAAAGCCAGATTTGCTAGTCGCCAACGGTGTAGTACATGTCATTGACAAGTATGCTTCGCAATCATTCTTCTTTTTCATTCTTCTCCGTTGGCCAAAAGAAATTAACCTATTATAGCGTCCTTAACCCGAACAATACCTCTGCGACTCCTAACGCAACAGCTACATCTCAAGTGCCAGCCTTTTCCGCAGCATCTTCTGCAAGCTCTATCCCGTTCTCAAGCAAAGCAGTGGCCAGTCCTACGACTACTGTTGGTGGTGCTGGTCCTAGTGCTGGAGCAACTGGCACTTCTGGCACTTCTGGCTCCTCAACGTCATCCGCTGCTGCCGTACCAATGTGTAGTCGTGGGCTTGGTGCTGCATTGGCTGTTGGCGCTGGAGCTGCATTGTTGAACGCCGACATATTCTAAGGAATATTGATAGTAGGAAGGTCGTGTGTTTCGAGAACGTCAGATCACTCCCTGATTTGGTAATAGCAAAGGTGTTTACAGCCAAATGTTCAATGTAACAAATTTTATTCTTACCATGAATACCATTTATTGAGGCAGCCAAAAGTATCTAACTATATTAATCACTTTCCTGTTATTATTACCTATGCAGCGAAGGGAATAATCAACGAATACCGATCGTAATTCAGATTTAACATTTTTTGGTATAGATCGAGGCATACTAATATTATGGCCAAGGCTAACTTGACCTGTTATTTACCTAGGTATTATTTCATTATTTATTCGTATTTTATTAAGTAGGTAGGTGCGAACTCGGTGCTTTTCATTTATAAAAATATAAGTGAGACAACGACGCTTCCCAATTTGCTGCAAGTACCTGGGTATAGAGTATTGAACGCATGTTTCCTTATGAATGTTTATACCTAGGTATTGCGCAATAAGACATTCTTTAACGAGCTATAATCGAGTACAAAATGTACTACTGCCTATATGAGACGGACGAGGTTTCAACTCGTTTATTTAACGATAAATACATGTATAGCCTTTTCTCCAGCTATAGCAGAAAGCAGTTATCTAACTAACTTAACGATCCTTATACCTAGGTATATATCTCCTATCCTCTATCATGTAAACATTGATGACAGATACAGGAAGAATATCGCCAGGGAGGCTTCGAAACAACTTGCCGTAATGTATCTACTGAGGTAGAGTATCAGTTTACTTTATTGTTAATTTGTTATTGTGAAACCTCGATATTGACAAATACCTACCTATGCAGGTAATCCGTGCAGTGCATTCGCAACAGGTACAATTTACCGAATGCTTCGGAAGACGACTTCTCAGGGACAGTATCGGATAAAGCTTTAGAAAATACTTTTCGATCCAGAGGAATTTTTCTGGATTACCATGGCCCATATTTTCTGGTGCGATGCGGCCAACTAGACTAAAACATCAAGCAAGCTCAGTCAGAAGGTTAATATTGAAAGGGACGCTATGGTCAGGAGAACACAGGCATGCTTCCAAAAATGTCGCTATCCATGAACCAATTTTGCTATAGGTGGCAGCGTCATTCTCACTACCTAATACAGCCATCAAATGGTGACATAGAAATGAGTTGATATGATGAAATCGAAGTGTCGCTCAAAGCGTGAATGCTGTATTACACTAACCCTCAGTAATTTTCAAAGATGCACTTGTGCAAGGAATTGGATTAAGAGCCGATTACCCGTCGATATAGACAATCGTCTGAATATCTGACGGTTCCAATTTGATGTCGTACATAGAAGGTTGCGCAACATATTAGGTAACACAGCACTGCCTTCACAGTCATACTTTGTTACACAATGGCCGTTTAAAACATGTTACTCAGACAGCTCAGAACCATCGAACGCTTACATGCTCATTCCCGAAGACTCACTGAGCCATTAATGTTGAACACAGCACGTCTGAGTTTTCCGTGCTAAGGGATGGATATGGCTTCAAACTCTGCTGGGGATTTTATATTTCACACGTATTCAAATTTGAAGCAGGTGAAAACGTACCTATTACCTAGGTAATAGCTCTATTATCACACTTATTGAATCTGCCTGTTAGCTGAAGCAATAACCCCCAACTTCAATTATATCATTTCTTCGTGACTAATCAACTTTGGCATATGCATTATAGAAAACGATGGGCGAGAAATCGGAGACTAAGAAACCAGACACATCTGGAACCGGTCTTGAAGGAAAGTATATGAGGTCCGGCGTGCACACCTTGTAAAACTTAACTAGCTAACAAATGGCAGAAGCTGCAACAGGTCAAACGCCGCCTAAGACAGTGAAGCAACTGAAGGCAGATCTCGAATCAAACGCAAAAAGTCTTGCCGAGACGAAGGAAATAGTTGAGGATTCAATCAGAATGCTCACGCACCGTCTACAAATTGGACTTAGAAAGGACAAGACAAACGACGAACAAGAGTCAAAGGGATCGAAGTAACAGTATCGGCAAGAAGAGCGACGGTACTGCCTGCTATCGACTGCTTCAGTGTGACGAGTATGACCTACGAACAAGCTCTCTTACAGAATGTCGAAAATTTTACATTGATACTTTGATGTGTACATACTTCACCCACTCACTGGTCCATCCTAAGTTATGATATTTACTTCGACGGGGGTTCTATTCATTGCCATCTACCTAGGTAATATATAACTCTAATTGGAACCGTTCCCGGTCTAAAAGAATTCCTTTGAAGCATTATTGTTAATCCAAAACTTGTGCGAAACAGGGGAAATTGAATTATCAAGATTAATATAATTACAATATTGGACAAAGTGAATATTTATCCACGCTTGTTCAATTCCATGCTCGTGCTAGGCTAAGAAGACAATTCCTAGACGAAATACCTTGTACTCAAATTCTACGGTTGATATCTGTAATAGAAGTATGTAAAAACACGAGAGAAGGCGAAAACAATCATACGAAGAATTAGATCCTACCTCGTCGGCAGAATGGAACGAGAGGATTGATTACCAACTAGGACAAATTGAAGCCCAAGGCTATGAATTATTTAACAATGGCTAAATTCCTTCTTACTAGTTTGACTGTGCAATATTATAATTTGTCACAATTGACCGAGAACACGAGAATGTGAGAGATGCCGTTGCTACCTGCTACGAAGACGATGTGACGTTGTCGGTTTTAGGGTACGTAATAGGAACGATCTATAATCAGACTCCGGTTGAACGATGACAATAGGCAGCTTGATGATAACCTACAGTGTTTTCTAGGTATTGTATTGTGTGGGCATGAAATCTGTCACATAGGTACCTATGTCACCTAGGCGGAAATGCTTATAGATTCGCTAAAGCAACGAACCACTGTACGAGATGGTAAGAATATCATTTATTTATGAGTTTGTGAGTTTTTGCTCAAATCGCGATGCAAATATTTCCATAAATGAATCACGGCCGAGCGAAAGGGTACTATACCTGGCCCCAGATAGATGTAACCATACATTGGTTAATTCAAAGTATCATAGTGATTTGCCAAATTGCTTCTTCTTCTTCAGCTCATAGGAAAAGAGCTCCAGTATAAAGGGAGCATCATTTCCTAAATCTAAGATCTGTCCCTATATCACATTGTTAGCACATAGCTCATACCTGCACAAATTTGTCAAAAGGTTTCCTCAAACCTTACCACCAAAGGGTTCAAAGCAAGAAAGTCAAAATGAAGTTTACTGCTACTCTCGGAGCTGCTTCGGCCATTGTTATAAGCCTTCGAGTCACAGGAAGCGTGAGTATTGAAGACGCTTTGGTGAATTACGTATTCTTGCGGCGGTTGGCATCACCTGAGCATTCAGGCACTGAGTGATTCGCTGTATATATCTAGACCCGTTCTATTTATAAAATGTGCCTAGATACAGCAGAACCATGAAGGACCTTCTAATCTCGTCATTATCTGAAGATAATGAAGTGTATATACGCCGTTTCAACCGCCCACCTACCTAGGTACCTAGTGTACTTAAGGCTCTAAGCAGATATGTCGATTACTAGTACTCCCTGCGATTTTCGTTACCAAGCGACTCGACGCTACAATGTATAATTCTCCTGGTAATCCCCTCAATAATAATACGTTTTAAAGTTTACCACTATGCCAAATGCCAGTTTATCACGGGAATCCTCGTTGTACGTAGACGCCATTGCCAAATTGGGTTTAGCGGTATACAGCCGAGGGTTGGATATCCCAACCTGTCAGATAATCCAGATATCCGAAGCAGTCAAATGAGGCAGTCAATCAGAAGCTCTACATTATGGCCCCCAAACTTACCCCTCATGATAGATCACAAATCACGTCAACCCTACACACAAAATCACCCCGCCAAAAGGTCTATAAAAACCCGGCTTTGGAACATTATATACTCAGACAGAGAGACAACTCAATACATACAATCTTGCTAGTCACTTCTTCTTTTACAATTCTTGTAAGCAATTATATTCAGGATTGGCCTGGAGTAAACCCAGCAATCCGACACAATCCCCGAGCTCGCCTAGTTAGATAGTCAGACACAACAATAGACTGAGATTGAGGCTCAAGCCCCTCATCAGTCTATATAGGAGTACAGATTTTCATATGCGTATATATAGAAGAAAGGTACAACCTTGGAAGCCTGTAATATATGGAAGTAATTACCATCTCAACGATGTCCTACCTTTACCCCTTATCAATTCTGACCATGTCTTAAATACATAGATTACAAGGGCTTCACTTTTCGTTCCTAGATTAAAATATTCACAAGTAGTTATAAATAATCTTCTTCTTACTTCTCCGGCACATAACATCCACTAAGCTTACCAACTCAGTTTTCGGTACTTTCAGGGTCAGTTTTCGGCTTTTGCGACTAAGACTCCTCCGGGGTGCTTTCGTGTTCTGACAGCTCGGTTCCTTCAAGCAAGTTTCGTCCATCGCTGTCGAAAAGTGAGAAAAAAAACATGATTGTTAGCCACAGGTTATGATTTGAGTTGCACGACAAAGGAGACTGAACCATACCCAAGTTTATTGTTCGGCATAAAGAGAGTAATGATGAGAACGGGTGCAGAGAGTGCTAATGCAGCAATTGTTATATATCTGTCAAATTTAGTAAGTCAAATGCACAGCTCCTAGAGTACTATCTAGTGGTCGTAGTCAAAGGTGAGAATCCTACCCCATAACATCTGAGTACTATAACAGAAAATGAGCGTTAGTCAGTATTGTTGTCATTTACACTAGATAAGGGATTTCATACGGCTTCATTAACAGCCAGTCTTTGCGGAGTGCCCCACGCAGGTAGAACGCCCGTGACAGAGTTAAATAGACTATCAATCTCTGTTTGGTTCGCAGTATGAAGTCGGAATGCTAGACGTTCGCGTAGAGTATCCGTATAGATCCCACCTGCAATTGCCGACCCTATTCCATCGCCGAGAAATGCCCCTAAACTGATCAGTGCAGTGACTTGGGCCAATTCAGCATGAGGCACGACGATTTGTGCAGCGACGATCATAATAGTCTCAATAATACCGCTGCCTAGACCCTGTATAATCTGGACAATAAATAGTTCGGCCGTGGAGCTGTCATTCGTTCGCAGACGAATCATAATTCCATATCCTATCATACGGATGGCTGCTCCTCCGACCAGAAGCCACTTGAACGAACGGGTCTTGTACATGACGAGACCGACCATCATGCCGGTAAAACATTGCATAACTCCGTTTGTATAAGCAAGATAGGTTGCTACTCGCGCAGAATAGTCGTGTGCAACTAGTGACCAGGCATATAGGTACGTATGTGTGGCTCCGAAGCCCATGTTGTCTAAAATTCCCAGCCAAAAGCTCACAACAATAGACAGGTTTGTGAAGTATCGCACAGGCACCACGGGATATTTGGCAACGTATCGCTCGTAGGGATGCAAGGCGATGAGTGCGACGCATCCGAGAGCAATAAGCACGTCTATCCAGGCTGTGTGCCACTTGCTGGTGGTTGTAGCAGCGAGTGTTATGGGTAGTAAAAGCATAGCAAAGCCACCGCCAAGGAGGAAAACACCGCCTATATCAATACGAGAGAAGAACTGGAATACAGTCATCCTCTCCGTATAGATAATACCGGCCTTTTTTGCACGATTTTGAAACACCAAAAGCGTGATAATTATGAAACTGGCCGTAAAGGGCATGAGAATGGCATACATCCCAATGCCCCAGCGCCACCCGATGCCGCCCACAACACTATCGACAATTTGAGCTCCTACCCATGGCGCGATCAAGAAGGGAAGATAGATAATGTTGTAGGAAAATCCTCTCCAACGCATACTGGACAAATCTGATACCATGACCGAGTCCAGCATAGACGTCCCTCCCTGCCCGAGGGCATAGAAAATATAGCCTCCCGCATAGGTGTTGAATGTACTCGAAGAAGCGCAAAGAATATAACCCAACACGTAGCAGGTAATGGTGAATATGTAAGCCTCGGCTCGTCCAACTACGTCGGAGATCTTGGCAACAGGTGGTTTCACAATTGCTAAGACAATGCTTGCTGCAGTCGTTACAGTGCCGACTTTGGAAAGTTCATGAAAAGAAGAGGACGCGTATGTTATATACGACGAGGTAGTTACATTGTCGAGTTCACTAGGAGATGTCCACTGTTAGACTAATGAACTGCATAGGATTGAAAGCAGTTGGTTCATAGGTGGCTCACAAAATGATCATGATCATTGCCAATCTGTACATTTGTTAGTACGTCAACGACCAAGGGCGTGGGAAATTTTTTTTCATTTTACGCGGAACTCACCCCAGATAGAGAAAATATTTACCGGTCCGACCCCATACAGCCTGGGCAGCCTCGAATCTCGCGACACCCGCCACCTCCAGCTTCTCAGATGGCTTTTGCAGCTTTTCGACAGTGTCGGCAAGAGATGACATCACGTCAGCTTGGGCTTCATGGATGGTGTCAGCATTCTCCGCTGGCGCTGAAGATCCAAATCGCTGTTTGATTTTGGATAAAGAATCCATCTCGGCCGAAGTTGAAATCTTTACCGACGGCGTAAGAGACAGGGGGGCAGGAGGCTATCTATCCTCTGGACAACATGAAATTTATGGTTTTATATCAAGGCGTCCGCGCCTTGCTTATTAGTAAGTTGGCTCCTGATGAGAGGGTGAGATAAGGAATCGCAGGTGTTCGTGACGTAGGGAAAGATCTAGCGATATGCGTATACGTGCTTATCCTCTCCAAGGTAGACATATGGTACGGATCTCAAAACAAGCCGGCCAATGATCTGATCTGGTTCGAAAGCAATAGTGCTACAAGAATCATGGATAGAGATAAGGAGGACTGCACATCAACGCTCGTGTGGTAGCAAGTAACGGGTCTGCAGAATACTTCCCACATGGACACCGCTAAATGCGTAGGAACGTCTAGACATAGCTTATGTAACTTCGGGTCTACCTAGGTAGATGGATATGAAATGTGAAGACTGACAGCCAGTATCAAAACAAGAAAGATGCATGGCGACACGCAGCAGACTAGTTTAGCGTGTCAGTTTCTTATCAATCGCTCCGACACGATTGGCTGCTCCTCAGAGGATCAAATACATATCACTGATATCAGCCAGCTAGGATTTGTCCGTATATGCTAGGCACGCTCAGCTAACACTTAAATCGACACTATGGTCAGCCACCGGTGCCGATTCTGTAGCCATGAATGCTCAACTCCGCACTCTCGCCACGCCCTTCCTAACGCGAGACGCAGGAGGGATTAAATAGGCGTCGATTCGGTAGATAAGAGAAGAAGTCGCGGGGTTAATACCCAATGTCGGACTTAATCTTAGCTATCGGCGATGCTGTTCCATCTCCCACTCCTCCGTGCGTCCCCTTCTCTGATGGTGGAATGGACCAGGGCAGATGCCAAGCAACCAGGCCTGCCCTTTCCGAATATCAAAATTCGAGTTACTCCGTACTTTTTTGGGAGCAAGATGAACAGGGGAGGACAATCCTCTCTCCCAGGTCGGGCGTTATCTACCTAGAACCTTCTCAGGATCTGCAACTCCGAACAACACTACAAGTGGAGCCATACTAGTTGCTCTTATTGGTGGAAACACTGGAGAGCCGTGGCTTTGGCTGCGGACGAAATCAGGCTAATCTTTTTAAGACTTAGGCTAACATACATAGTAAATAGTACTAATTTCCCTAATTTAGCATTAACCTCTTTAGGAAGTAAAAGTGGGCCATTTTCTCATAAAACCGGCAGATCCACATGTTGTTGTTGATGGTACCTCTACATCGATTCTATCATTACTATGTAGTATACATGTATGTAGACCCACGCTAATGGATAGCAAGGCCAACAAAATCCACACGTTTCGTGCGTCTGATTCGTAGACCAAAGTCTGTGTTAAGAAAAATGCCAAATGGGCCTTCGAGTTTTAGAAGCTAGATAAGAGTAAACATTTGACTGTGGAGGTAAAATTAAAAATTAATTGGGTGCTCGACGTGAGTTTTCTAAGTTCTAAGGAGATGGCCTAAACATGGCCGAGCCTGCCAACAGAGACGGGGAGTCTGAGAAAAACAAAAGCAAAGAGACTACATAGTACAGAGTACTCCGGTCAATTCTGAGAGTATTAGACTGAGGACTCATTAGACGCAGTCCGCGCGGTCCACATAGGGAACACCCTACAAGCCAATAAGTGGATATCTGCAGTGCTGGCTGCATGTTCCGGTGGCGTCTACCTAGGTACTGTTAGATACCTGTATGGCGATGCATGCCGAGACATTGAATGAAATAGAGACCGTTTTCTTTTGAACTGCGCTGCCCAACACTTTGCGTGCTCAATAACAGCCAGATTGAGCAGGATGGAGGACTTGAAATATTTCTCCGATCATCAAGCACTGGAGGCCTCGACTCGCAGACAGAGAAAGCAGATACAGAATAAGCATGTTCATAGCGTAGTGATATCATTACTTCTACTTGCATCTGGGGGTTTCTGGTTTATGCGTCCGAGATCAGTGAACATTCGAGAGCACGGTTTTTCTCATGTGAACAAATCCTCAGCACCTTTCAGCTGGACCAAGGTATGACTTTCCTTCTCTTCTTGACGGTGAAAATGTAACCAAAGAACTCAAGCTAGACGTATACTCACAAATCCCGCATTAGATTGCTCCCTCACCAGCTCTGGAATATCATGACTGTTTTGATGACTATCAGTGTGCAAGACTTGAATTGCCGATGGATTACCATCGTTCAGACGGTCGTGGCCGCAAAGTTGCCATTGCCATTGCTCGTATACCAGCAAAAGTACCAGTCACGGATCCCCGATACGGTGGTGCGGTATTAATAAATCCAGGTAAAATTCCTGCCTAAAATCTTTTCTGATAAGAAGGTGAAGGAGACTGAGTTTGGTTTTATCTCTTCTCAGGGGGGCCTGGTGGCTCCGGGATTGCACAGGCCCTTTATACAGGTCGCAATTTGCAGGCAATAGTGGACGCTGGCATTGACCCATCAACTACCGATGAAAGCGACACTAACCTACTTTATTTTGACATAATTGGCTTTGATCCTCGAGGCGTCAACAATACTACACCCCAGTTCAGCTGCTTTCCCACACTCTCTTCGCGCCGAAATTTTGAATTGCAAGCAGAAGCCGACGGCATGCTTGGAAGCTCAGCAGACTCGTTCATGCGTAATTGGCAAAGAACTGTTGCGCTAGGTCAAAGTTGCTCTGACCAACTATTAGCAAGCGACGATCCTGCCGGTGAGGAAGCCCTAGGTGAACATGTGAATACGATGCCTGTAGCTCGTGACATGATTGAAATCATCGAGAGGCATGCAGAGTGGCGTGAGAAGCAGGGTACGAAACGGCAGCACGAGGAGGACAAGACCATAGGCTACGACAATGAACAGAAAATCGCTGCTCGTACACGATGGAGTCGTGGAAATGAGAAGTTGCTCTACTGGGGTCGATCATACGGCACAGTGTTGGGCGCCACCTTTGCTGCCGCGTATCCAGATCGTGTTTCCAGACTAGTGTTGGATGGTGTTGTTGATCTGGAAAATTACTATGATGGCGTTGCGGAATCGAGCAGCATTACCGACGCTGATATGGTCTTCGACCGTTTCTTTGAGTACTGTAATGAAGCTGGCCCAGAGGGATGTCCATTCTGTATTCCGGGCGGTCCATCTGAAATAAAGTCTGCCTACTATGCCATTGAAAACCAGATCCGAAACAAGTCGGTCCCAGTCGCGGCATCCAGCACCCATGGACCCGAAGTCATTACTTGGACCGATCTAAAGGTTATTCAACGTATATCGGTGTATCAGCCCTTACTGGTATTTCCGCTCTTGGCAAAATATCTTGCGGATCTCAAATCGGGAGACGGATCATCAATGGCTACCTTCAAGCAGCGAAATCGCCAAATTACATGCCTTTCGGAGCAATGCTTGGCTTCTGGGTTGTGGTCAGAGCAGTGCATAGGCCCCGAAACGAATGAGGATGCTTCTAGTCAGGCAATTTTCTGCAGTGATGCGAGGTATATGGCTTCTGTGAGCAATGAAGAATTCAAAGGAACCTGGGAAGGGCTGGTGAGGGATAGTAAGACCCTCGGGGATTATTGGGCCAGTTTATACCTGTCCTGTACTGGATGGAAACCACAAGCTCGATGGCGACTTGAAGGTATGTAGGAGACTGGACCTTGTTCATCATACACTTACTGCCCCTTTTCATTCACCTCAGCGACAGTCTTTTAACATTTTAATTCTGCTCTAGGTCCATATACGGGTAATACTTCGCATCCTCTTTTGTTCGTCAGCACCAGTCTAGACCCTGTGACACCGCTTAAAAAGTAAGTGCGGCACACGATGTTTTTAATATTCTTGTGTCTTTCTGCTAGAATTATTTGGTTAACATACACCGCAGTGCAAAGAAGATGTCCAAGAGTTTCCCAGGATCAGTCGTGCTCCAACAAGGCTCAGAAGGCGTAAGTGACTGGAAAATTGTCCCAAAATTTTGCATATGAACAACTAACATATTTTGATATGTACAAAGCATACAACTGCATCTGGTCCATCGCTCTGTATTGCCAAGGCTATCCGTACATACTTTCAGACTGGACAGTTGCCAGCGATTGACACATTTTGTTCCGGTGACTTGAAGCCCCTACTAGGCGCCCCAGAAGATTCCGTGACGACACTGACTGACATGAATGATATGGATCAACGAATGTTTGATGCCATGATTGATGATATGTCGAGCTTCGGCGCGGCAGGGTCACCCTCTGAAAGAGAGAAGTGAGAAACGTATGCGACAGGACAAAGAAGCAGGCCGTCTCGCTGAAAGTACAACTATATTTTAGACTTACCAATACTGGAACCAGCTAAAAACATCATTGCGTGGCAGGTTGTCTTTCTCACAAACCGCAGACTGAGATTGACAATCAATGAACCTGGGCGTTCTTTGGGAATGAAGCCCTCGGAGGTATCTTTGCTGCAATGCTTGGATCTTTTGCTTTGAGGCTACCCAGGGATATTAGTATAAGTCGGCAGTATATTGTTATAAAATTATAATGACTGATGTTCCGAATAATAACAAATGCACATGCATTGTAGACAAAACGATCCAATCGCATTCTATTTAATCATGGTAGGTAAGCCATTCCCTCACACTATAATTGGGCAGAAGCAGGCAAACTACGTCAACGGCTGATCGATCCACCGCAGCGTCAGTGTGTACGCCCTATCTTGCCCCAAAAGACTGGCTGATGACGGAATGGCACGAGTCAACGTGACTTCTTAAACAGCGCATTTTATAAGAAGCCCCTTATCGTCAATGTGGCACTTGAAAACTTCTAAGCTCTGCATACAGCTGTTGAACGGACGTCTATCTCCCTAAACGAAGAAAGCAATAGCTAGGTATATAATATCAAGCCCGCTGTCTAAAGGCACGCCAAAATGGATGTTGTAAAGCAAGTTACAACTTCCCCGAGTCAACACACCGAAGCCCAAAGACAGCATCTGTATAACAACTTACCAGCTGAAGAACGAGAAACAAAACCTTACTTGGAATGGGTTCGGGAGGTATACCAAGAGCAGTATGAGAAATGGGTACCATGGCTCGAGGATCAATTCCTGAAATGGTTCGGAAAGGGCGATAACAAGGCATCCTACGCAACTAAAGGCATGTATATTCATAGTATCACATGCAAGCCTAGAGTCGCCCAGTTTTGAACATTTTCTAGACATTTATATTCGTTAACGCTGACGATAAACAGATACATTAAACAAGTCCAAGATCAGTGGTATTCCACAAGTCGACCAACTTCAAGATGACGTCAATAATCTCATTGGTAACCAGCTTGGCGAGAATGGCCTTGCAGCGCCGGTGGGCCATCTAGCAAGCAAAGAAGGAATCAACAGAGTAGAAAGGCACGGCAAAAACGACAAAGGAACATACGGTGGTCCCGCTCCTGGATATACGAATTCTATCGTTGACAGAGCAAAGAGTGGTGCAAAATACGTGGGGACATCGATATCTGAGGGTGCGAAGGATACTGGCAGTTATATGGAACTTGGTGAAAGCAGTCAAAACAGTCAATAATGAAACCGCATAGGCTACCTGCCTAATATCTAGGTACATTCCATACCTACCTAGGCACTGTTGTCCTCGTCCTTCCTATTTATGTTCTTCCGTTATATCCGTTATGTGTATTACCGATAATGTTGAGCACCTACCTAGGTAGGTAGCATAGCACCTAGGAAACATCGTGAGGTACATCTATCTCTCGACAGAGAAAATTTATACTACCTACCTAGGCAGCTAGGTATAGGTAGGTAGCGATTGCCGTGCGTAAGTAGGTATTTATAGCAGTAGTATCCCACGAGGTAAAGGGTACTTGATTGCCTTTTACAGACTTAGCAGCATGTCGCCCAGATATCCTAAAATCAACCACAGCTCCTTTGGATGTTTTGCTTGACGTTCCAAGGCTTCTCTTGTGTCTTGTCTTCATGGTGACCCGAACAGTAAACGTCCATTCCTACTGTTGCAAGACATCCTAGAGACCAGACCGCAAAATTTGGAAATGGAAACTATTTGAAGCTGATGAACCTCGACAATGCATCGAGCCGTAAGGAACTAATAATAACTAAAACCCGAATTTAAATGCTCAGTATGTAGTGTGCAAAGTAGACGGGACTACACGAAGACATCCATCTAGAATTTCATCGCTGGACTGATACCGATTTGGAAAACAGGACTGTTCTCTATATTCTTGTAGTCGAGAAAACCCATCGTGCACTGCCTTGAAATCTCAACTTCTTCGCCTCGGAGTAAGGCTCCCTCATCGTAACGATCGATAGCAGACTTCTGTCCTTCTTCACCTTTTTGCACTGATACCAATAACTTGACGAGTTCATGGGCATCCTTGATGGCCAAGTTTCCTCCCTGGCCACGGTGGAACGTCATACTATTATCAGTGCTTCATTAATATTATTATAGAAATAGCCGGATTTGCCATCGTCAACCACTCACCCATGCGTCGCATCACCCACCAAAGTCACGGAGCCTCGGTGATTATTCCACAGCTTGGTGTGCCATATTCTCAACTGGTCATGTTTTATGGCAGTATTATCTGGAACTTTATCCACTACCTATAACTTTGAACGGATTTACCCAGCCATCCATTCGTGACCGAAGCTACGAACCTCAAACACAACCAGCGCCGTCTTCGAAATCCCAAGTGCGGGGCTGTGTGCCGAGGAGTTCAATGGACCATGGATTTTCACCGTAAATCCTGGTACAACGAGATGCGAATTTATGCAGATGGCGCACCCAGTGCCCAACCGTACACATTTCCAAGCTTGTGGCTTGCATCTCGTACATACTGCAAGGCGGACTAAACATGATACATATGATAGGTTAATTTTGGGAGGTGCAATGTACAATGGAACGCATTGATTGGAATCGTACAGGACTTCCATACTTCAAAATCAAATAACTCCTGTCAAGACAGAACACTCGATGGTTGGTTGTGAGGTTGACTTGGAAGACAATGCCCTGCTGATGCCTAAGGCAGGAATACCTACACTGCTGCCCTAAACCACATTGGTCGAGCCCGCAAGTGAGGCTCTTAGTCTTCAGCCGCACAGCAGCAACAGCAGATGTGTTCCTCAATGCCTTCACCAAACAAAGACACGTGCAACAATCAATCAGCTGCACAATGGGTAAGCCAACCCGCTCTCAGCTAGCAGTAGAACCGTCGTCTGCGCCATCCGCCCATTCGCTACAACTTTTTGAAGATGACGATGTCAACCCACTTCCGAGCGATGATGACAGCGACAACATGGAAGACCAAAGCCTCGACAAACCCCCATCTTACGACGCAGTCATTTCAGACCGCGTGGGTGAACCGGGATCGAGTAACATTACCTCGAATAGGAACAGCGCTGCCGATACGAGGTTTGCTGCTAGCGGTAGCAGCCCATATAACCCTCACTATTCACGGCTAAGCGATGTCGATTACAAAGTCCCTGGTAGCAGAAAGGCGCAAAGCGTGTTTAAGAGCACACGTATCGTTACTCTAGAGCCAATTTTGTCGCGTTCTGCAACCGAGCTGTCCGCTGTCATTGCTGAGCAAGCTCGTCTTCCACCGCGCCCGCAACTTGTCATCAATGGATCGCACACGGACTCGAAGAGGCAGAAAAATAATCGCAACAATAGCGATAAGGTCATAGACTTTGATTTTCGTCTCGACCTCGTAGAAACCCTCTTGACTGGTTGGGAAGACACTCAAAGGACTGCATCACCAGAACAGCCCGATACCGAAGTCTGGCACGATGTCTTAGTGTCTGAGGACTACGATGGTATAAAAGCATACAGAGGAACTAGAGTAAAAACTCTCATTTGGAACGGGGCGAAGAATTTAATAAATAATTCAACAGCGCCCACGAATCAGATGTTCCCACCTGATGACCCAGAGAACAACTTATTATCTGGAGATGAAAGCGAAGAAGTTGATGTTGCTAGTTGGGAGCAAGGAAGATTGATTCAGGGAAATCGAGATGCTGTGCTGGAGTGGTGTTCTCGGTTCTGTAATGATCCGTCTCCCGTCAAGTCGTACGTACGCTAACTTCAATATTACTTTTCCTCTTGACTAAATACGTTTCAGGTTTACCTTGATCCGTGAAGTACATAATTTTGAGCATTCACTTATGGTAGACCGTCTTACGTCTCATATTCGAGATACCAATTACAGAGGTCAAATCACTATGAACATGGAGATTGTTAATGGCAGTCTCACTATATACTCACCACATTGGATCAACAAGCTTCGCAACAATCGTTTCATCTTTTGGATTTGCATTATCCTGCAGCTATGGTGCATCACCTGGCCCATCATCTGGCTTTTTGAAAAGCGATATGAAGTTGTTCGCTCTTGTTGGTATGCATCATACATTACTGAGAACGGAAATGGATCTACGCGTACCAGGAAATACGCCCGTGGCCGTGACGAGCACGATTTAGGCGAATTCTGGGCCCCAGTTGTCAAGCAAGCAGCTTGGGGCCGTCGTCGGTATAATGAGGTCATTAAATTAGAAGATGCTCAACGTGCAGAGGGCCTCACAACCGCCGAAATCCTTCGTATTCCAATATCCGACTCTCAGGCCGAGGTTGAAAGGAGGGAGCGAGTCAACCGTGGAGATGGCACGTTTTCAGACTCAGTGCTTGGTTTCGTCCGTGGTCTGACCGAAGTCAGGCGAAGTTGGAATTTGACCGCGGGATGGGGTGAAAATATTTGATCACGATTCCCAGTCGTCAGCTCAGCTTGTTGATATAAATTCTGTGAAGTTGTCATATTGCAAAGAAAGTTTTTTGCAATGATCTTCGAGCTTTGATTATACGTACACGAGAAAACTAATGTGCCACCGCGAGCTCGCCTTTTTTTAGCCAGGTCTAATACTCACTGCGAGGTATATATTATGAATTCTCCTCTTGTTTAAACCAACACAGACTCTCCTAGAATAATATGCGTTCCTGTACTAAACCATTACCGTGAAATGAGTCACTCATATTAGTCAATAACCTTCGTTTTTGTATACGCCAAGTGCTCTATGTGAATATTCATGATTTCCGTTTCTCGACCACTAAAAACATCCCCGGGGTAGAACACATATTCTCATTTCAATCACCGTTTCACGTGATTGAGGCAACATTTTCATTCTGATGTTCTAGTATTTATACTTCTGCTCCACCTGCTGTACACTTGACGAGTTAGCCTATATAAATGGGTCACAGAAGCAATGAGAAGGAATACCCAGTAGTCATTGAATCCAACGCCTTTAACAACCTCATCATAGGAAAGTATCATTTCGGGCACTCCAACTGTCATCCTCCGCTTTAGGCGTTCCAATGCGCCGCGAATACTCTTCAACTTAGCCGCTACAAGTGTCCACGGATATGCAACAGCAGCAAAGCCTAGCTCAGCGAGCTCTTTAGCTGAAAGATTTTCGGTCTCGCCTCCTTCAATAATATTTGCTAGCATAGGCATGTCAATCTCGTCTATGCACTTTTTTCATCGCAGCACGATCGTGGCTTCTTCCCAGCTAATGACTACGGCGTCTGGTCTTGCCAGGATGAAAATATCTTGGCCGTGATCACGAGCATCACAAGCAGCTCGAATTCGCGCAAAAGCTTCTTCACGAGGATTTTCCTATGGTATGGCCACAACCTTTATGGCACGATTATTAACGTTTGATTTTCCCTATTTTAATAGCCGTGCTTCCTTACGCTTCCGGCCAGGTCTGGTGTTCAATCATAATCCCTGCTGCGCCTGCTTTTGCAAATGCCTCCACCGTACGTCGCAAATTTCATAGGACTTCCGTAGCCCGTATCGCCGTCCGCTATTATCGGTATAGTGACCTGCCTTGCAACTTCTTGGATTTTATCACACATTTCTTGCATAGCAATATATCCGGTATCTGGTAGGCCTTGTGCACTAGCCACGTTGAAACCGGATATGAATATAACTATTTAGGAAGCCAGCCTCCTGTACCAAGCGAGATGAAAGTCCGTTGTACGAGCATGGAAAAGCTAAGACCTTTGCAGTCTTATTGTATGCCTCTAACCATAGACTCCGCAGCCGAGATGTCTGGAGCGATGGAATCTGTCCGCGGACATTCTTCAGGTGCAATGTCACGTCTGATTGCTCGTAAGGTGGGTGGGAATTGGTTATTTCCACGGTGCTGAACTTGAACGGATAGGGCTCCATTGGTCTTGTCGGTGGTGAATGCTACCTGGAAAGGTTGTGCAAGTCCGAAATTGTGTTTCGCACAACGTACATACTTCTGTAGTCAAATTATCTTGGAAATCGACGGATCTTCCACCGCTGTTTAATGTACACCATGCCGAGGCACCTGGAAACCGGAAACTATCACTTTCGAAGGACACATCTAGGGATAATAGATAGAATAATAGTTTTCTGTGCTGTAAGTCTCTAAGAGAAGAATGCATGTACTATACATAAACGGCTCAGAGAGAACAAAAAAGACACATAGATCAGTCCTATTTCAATGCTTTGGAACACCACCTGGTGGAAGGTCTACGTATACGATCTCAAATCCTTCTTCTTTACTCGAACAGACATTCATTTAACTTATCCAATGAGGTATGTCAAATGTAGCCTGACATGAATAGTAGCACAACTATCAACATCTAGCACAACGCATGAGTACAAGGTATAAGCCATTAGCAAGCTTGCTGGACCTCCGGTATTCGAGGCACTGCCAATACTGACGAACATGGCTGTTCCAATAGAGCGGCCAATAGCGATCATTTGGATCTTGCGGTCGCTCAGCTGTCGCTTCAACCCATGATTATCATTGAGAAGCTCATCACTGCTTACATCCTGTTTCTCGTCTGAAACAGCAGCCTTGTCTTTCTCACTGATGCTAATATTCTCCAGGAAATAGCTTGCAATTGTAAACATAACTAACATGTATAGCTAACCTTGGAAGGCTTTGAAGAGATTAGAATGCTAAAACGAGATTGAGCAGGTAATTATGCCTAGATTTCCAATGTTGTTTTAGTCGTGAATATTAAGGTTCCAAATGCTGTCTTCGTTTCGGTATAGTTCTCGAACATTAGGAGCTAAAATATTATCGGTCCATCGGATATCCAATAGGATATTAAGGTAAATAATGACAAAGCGAATATTTATAACTTAAGTTAGTTAGTTAGTACATCATGAGTTACTTAAGAACTTGTTGGATTGGTGGGTTTACTCCGGCGGTAGTTTTTACAAGGACGATCAAAGAAGAATTGACTAGCAAGATTGTATATCTTCCCTTGTCTCTTTTCCGTCTATTTACATAAAGCAAGAAGGCAGTATTTATAGGCAATATTGGCAGTTCCCAGTGTACGGGAATAACACGAATTTGGTGAGTAGGTGCGGGGTGAGGCCTGAGTCCTGAGATCTGCATAATATTGCTCCAGATCGGAGCGCTCTGATAGATCAGTTTTACTATTAGCGCCATACGCTGGATCTCGGAATAGACCTCGCAGCGCTTGCTGCCACATTGACCTAGTAATCTAACAGAACTCGGAGCTTTCGTTTTGAATCTAGTTTACAATCAAATGGCGATTTATAGGAGGCCTTCAACGGCACGTACATTGCAGACACAAGCCCATCCTTTAGTCACCGATTTTATACAAGTGGTTCTGCACCATGTGGCAATTGTACCTTAAAAACCAAAGCCTGGTTATCAAGGTTGTAGCCACTAGCATCAGCATAGGGATAGCGGCCAAAATTCATATAACCTATAAATCACGTCAATCAGACTTGAAACCTAGGTTTTCTAGTTGAGAGAGAAATATTTAAAAATCTTACCATTTTGTGTGATGAAATCGTTGTCGCTAAACGAGAAGAGAAAATACTCGTTCTTCTCATTCCTGCCATCCAGATCCACAGGAAGCAATGCCAGGCTCTCCCACTTCTCATTCAAAAGAAACTTGTCCTGTTCGCCGCCATTGTGAACGCCAAAACGATTTAGTTGGCTGTTAACATTAAAGTCAAGCCATGGGCAATACATCGCTGGCGTGATACTTGCATCCAAGACACCGGCCGGCGAAACCGTTCCGTTGTAGGCATCGTAGTGAGAGGACCTGATATCAGTAGCGTTTGAAATGTCAAAGATATCGGCATGTCGGTACACGCTCTCAGACGAGGTCTGTCCGTGGCCGGCATTCTTGTCGCGCGCTAGCACGAGGAACTGTGTGTCTGAGATATAGTGAATCTCCGACTGGGCAGCGACGGCATCACCATCATTGTATAACGGCAATGGCACCACATACTCGGCAATATACTCAGGATCAATTCCTGAACAAGTCAAGTCGTAGACCACAAAACGCGCGTAGCGCCGCTGTTTCTTTTTCAAGCCCCCATCCTGGTTGAGGGCAGACTGGACGAGGGCAAAGAGCCTAGTTCCGTCTGGCGAGAGAGTGAGACCCTCGAAACCCTGGTTATTTAACGCCATGTTAGGATTATCCTTATTCTTATATTTGGTCTTGATTATTCCTCTTTGAAAAATCAATTCCATGCTAGATTCCTACATACCTGGTTGTTATCCCGGCCAGTAGGGTTATCAGCTGGAATGATCTGCAGACCGGGTTCGTAAATTGGTGGAGAGTCGGCGCTAAAGCTGACAGAGTTGTTACGCATCGGAATAAATGCATCTGGGGGAGCAATAGCCTGTAGCAGTTGGCCTTCTGCCGAGTATTGATAGATATATGGCCCGTATTCGTCGCTAATCCAGAAGCTACCATCGACACCTAGGGCAAGACCTTCAGAATCAAGTGACATATGGAAGCCACCTGGACCATCGCCGCCGAAGCCATTACCCGTGTATTTCGCAGATGGAACCTGAGGGAAGTCGGGAAATGGAAACGTATCCGGATAGGTCAGGTATGGGCCGTCGGCGTTGGCGTCAAGTCCCGTCATGAGCTGACCATGTGGATCATGTAATAGGATGCTATCCAAATATTTTATGTCCAGGTTTGGACCTGACGGGTTTTCCACGGTAGCTTTTTCGTCCAGAGTCAACGTCAACCAGAGCTTGTAGATACGCCCCTGGAAGTTGACCGTGCCGTTGGTGTTCCAGCCCCTGTCTGTGATAATGGAAAGCATTAGTCAATGATCGGAAGAGCTATTTAGATATGCTTACCAGGAAGGGCGTACATTACGCCTTGATAGACATCTCCCTCTCGAAACCATGTGTCTCGGTCGAGTGCAATGGAGGACCCCAGGCTCAGGCTGTCGCCGTAGCGATCGCGATAATCACTAGCCAAGTATCCATACCCGGCCAGTTCCTTGTACACATATTCCTGGCCATTGCAAACAGTTGTGTTAACAGCTGATGAGCTCCCGGGCGTAGCAAGGACGCTACTAGCGGCAACCGCCACAATAGCAGGAAGATAGCCGAGCATCGAGGGAGAAGTCGAGAAAATACTGTACATAGAATCTTGCCGATCTCAATGGAGAAGAGTAGGGGCGGCAATGCAGCATGCCTCTCTTTATACTCTATAGCTGCGAGGCCTCCATCTCTACCTCCCTCCCGGCAACGTTTACGGTCGCCTTTCTTAGGGCCTACGTACCTAATGTAGAAAGCATGGGGCATTTTATCAGTTAGGGCGCCTTTTCCACAGTAAAACTAGGGTTCATCAATCGCCCTAACCGACGCTAACAGCTGCAGGTGTCCGACTCTTCCAGGCACGAGCTCCTAACTGCCAGTGCAATTGGCTGCAAAGCATAGCAAGCACGCGATGGCTTTCCCGTTTTCCTCTTGGCGGTGGGGGATTCCACGCGGCGGCCCAAATAGATCTTGTTGGGATTCGGCCCTTAGATAGTCAGCATCGCCTACCTGATGTAGTTAGCGCGCCAGTAGCTAGATATCTTCGTCCCTAGGAACTTAGGTTCCTAGAGACACACACACAACTGAGTCAGTTTCCTGCTTCCAGCACAAGAGATCTTTATAAGCCAAGTTATGTAACTTATGTAGTAATACGTATGTACTGCCAGATTCCCGCGTATAAGGTAATTGGCCGACCTACCTAGGTACGAGATGAACGGCGGAAGAATGGAGATTTTTCCCGAGATGATACAGCTACTACTAGTCTACTACTGCCCAGTTCCAGGAACACGTGCAATTAAGATGAGCTCCTAATGTAGCCGTTAGTGATTTAGCGATGTACGGCAATAATTCCGTTGCGGTATCAGGCATCAGCAACCGAACAGTAAGTTGCCTTAGAATACTTAACCCAAGCCAGTCTATCCGGGTAGTGTGAGTTATTGACGTTGGAGACGCATCTTTCAGTGAAGCATGTTAAGGATTAACGGATTCGTCTTTACTAGCCACACATCAGTGCAGGTACGTCGTAGCGCAGTTCCAGATATGTTCAGTCTTGTATGAGAGATCTACCTGAGTATCACTAAGTTAAAGCACGTCGATGGAATACTCTCTACTAGGTGCTCGATATTTGGTCTCGGCTACATAGAGGATTGAAACGGTGAGACCGACGACAGATTTATTGGCCCAACCGGGACTTGGTCCACTCGACCTATATACACCTTGGTTGTGGTTGGCAGTAAAAACCGGGCGATGCATGTCAGCCACGCCTTTTAATACCTGCAGAATAACCTGTGCCAGCTAGCCCAGCCTCCATTCTGCTAGATGGCTTTGCAACTTCGGCGAAAAGAGACTTCACTGGGCATAACGAATATGCAGACCAGCCAACGGCCTCCTTAATATCGTTCCAACCGACAGTCAGAAAATCACGAGCATGCAAAGATGTGCCACTGAGCCAACGCATGAGCAATACAATTGTCCGTTTATCGCTCCCAGACTCAATGCCCTAGTTCCGATGGATGCGAGTCAGAGGGTAAATCCTAGGCCTACGAGCTGCAAATACAGCATCGTAGCTACGTATCTGTGACGATGGTAACTAGCTGATCTATAGTTAAACCACATAGTATTTTAATTATTCATCAAGAGACTCAGGGATGGCGGCTGATCGTGCCGTAATTGTCTCGGGGTAAAACTCTAGTCATGTGACTAGAGTGGGTCCTGCTTGTTTACATTGTTAGAAATTAGGTGCGCTAAACCTAATTCGGATAATTGGCGAAGCATTGACTATCAAGAAATTTCGAGAATT
>JAMAFX010000259.1:0-30238 GCA_023625875.1 Trichocomaceae sp. PYS4502 | reverse complement strand
CGCAGCCAATAGCAGCACCCGCAGGGTGCTGACTAAGAAGTGCGAAAAACTGCTTGAGTTTACTATATATAGAGAGATGTCTATGAAAACCTTCTCACAGAAGCGGCTCAAGGAGGTGGGGCACCGTTCGTCCAATCAGCAGACGAGAGTGACATCCGTAGACCACTGGATATATATAGCCTTTTTACTTATTACGTATTGTCCCAACAACATCTGAGGCCGGCGATGATTATTTGCGGTTATGGTTGAGCCAAATATCCTTTCTGATCATCATGGTCAAGCGCGTCTCGACGTGGAAAAGAACCAAGACCAACTTCGCACACCTGCTCATCACGAGAGCAAGCAATCCGTCTTCAAAAACCTGGGCATCCTGGACCGATATCTCGCGGTATGGATATTTATAGCCATGGCGATTGGTATTATCCTCGGCAATTTTGTTCCAAGTACTGGACGAGCATTGCAAAAGGGGGAATTTGTAGGAGTCTCAGTCCCCATTGGTACTGTCATATGCATGCCCTCTGTTTTTCGCCTACTCACTGCATATCTATCATAGCTGTTGGGCTCCTTGTCATGATGTACCCAATTCTTTGCAAGGTACACTATGAAGAGCTGCATCTTGTCTTCAAGACATCTAGGATTTGGACACAAATTGCGTTTAGTATTGCATTGAATTGGATAGTTGCTCCTTTCTTTATGGTACATGCATGGCCTCGCTCCGTGTTGATAATGATTAGTGGCTGATAGTTATGTAATTTAGTTGGCTCTCGCTTGGGCTTTCCTCCCCGATCAAAGCGAATTGCGGCAAGGGCTAATTTTGGTTGGGATTGCACGATGCATTGCGATGGTGAGATTATCAATTATTTATGATTCTTGTGATTATTACATATGCTGACGTTACTTCCGCGACTAGGTATTGATCTGGACTGGCCTAGCAGGAGGCGACGAGGAGTATTGTGCTATCTTAGTAGCTGTCAACTCTCTTCTTCAAATGGTATTATTTGCACCATTCGCTGTCCTCTTCATAAGAGTAATCGATGGCGACGGGATTACATTTGAATATTCTGTGGTCGCCAAAAGCGTTGCAATATTTCTTGGAATTCCACTAGGCGCAGCTATTATTACGCGCGTTATCCTTCGCTGGGTTGCAGGCGAACCATGGTATAACCGGGTTTTCCTCAAGTTTGCTAGCCCCTGGTCTCTGATCGGACTGTTATTTACAATCCTGGTACTCTTTGCTTCGCAGGGGCACCAAGTTGTTCACCAAATAGTTTCAGTCATTCGGGTCGCTGCTCCGCTGGTCGTTTATTTCACTGTGATATTCTCCCTTACCATGATTGTTGCATACAGGTTGGGATTTGGGTACAAGCTAGCTACCACCCAGAGTTTTACCGCTGCTAGCAATAATTTCGAACTTGCTATTGCTGTTGCTGTAGCGACATTTGGTGCGGATAGCAATCAAGCTCTTGCATCTACCGTTGGACCTCTAATCGAGGTTCCGGTCCTCCTCGGGCTTGTATATGGCGCTCGGTTCGTCGCGGATCGGTTACATTGGAAAGATTAATATTGTCCTTATATCACTTACATTCTACGGAGTGGCGTAATGTGAATTTCATTTCAAGGATAATTTGGACAGATAGGGTATTAAACTGAGCGAAAACGTGTAGCTACATAGGATCTTCCATGTTTCCGTCATAAAATAAAGATTCCTCGGTATGTTTGCAGTCGCCACAATCAGAATTCCTATCATATCCATTGCCGTGAAGTATATCATTTTCACTGCTGGATTTCTTTGACATACAACCCCTTTCATGTGCCACCGATTCTTGATTTTTGGACCTCGGACAAAAACTTGGATTTCCAGAATGCGTCAAATTAAGACGCTGCGTACGTCTATATGTCCTAGTCGATCCTCGTCTTTTTGTTCGTAAAAGGGATCGAAGGCATGGTATTGAAGTAGTAGTGATGACTAGGTAAGTCTCGATGTAAAGCCAACGTTCTAGATCGACAGTCGCAACGGTCGGATCACTGTCGACGCTTCCAAGAACTTTGATCTGAACTGTCTTGATGATTGAGGCAACCATTGCACTAGATATAAGAGGGATTAGAAAAAGTCTTATAATCAGTTATATTATTACATGACATGACAGTCACCTGGCAGCCTTACAAAACACCCATGCCAAGAAGGCTTATCAGAGCGCATTTGGTGCGTGGTTTCAGATTTAGATTCCAGAAGATATACGCCGAGAATACTGCGAGGTAGAGATCTGTGGCAGAGTTGAAAGCTGTTTTGGCATAAAATAAACATAGTCAACTACCGTAACTCAAAGTCTAGACAGGCAGATAGGTCTCTTACAGCCTTCAAAATATCCATAGTAGGTCTGGGCTCTCAGACTCCAGCATTTTCCAGAACCAGTTGCGTTCCATATAGCAGACGCGTGTCCGGGGCACTGCAAAAAGATTATAAGTATGAACAGAGTGTTAACAATTATTTGCGCGCCAACCAGTATCCATAAGACAATTCGATGGGCCTTCCTTGTACCGAGTAGACTGATCACAAAGACTATGAAGGCAAGTCGTCCTATGGTGCCCCCAGCCGTACCGAACGTCTGTGACAAATAGTCATACATGATAACGGTGGAAACATTTTCTGTGTTGATATCCCAAACCTGGCGGCCATATCCATGCTTGATTCCCACGGTGAGTATTGCCGACCCAGCGATGGCAGAGCACTGTAGGAAACGTGTTAGTGAAATCATGTTAGTCACATAATAATACTCGATAAACAATTGCTCACCAACGCTAAGATCATCAGTGCATCGTCCCAGGAGAGTTTTCCAATTCGTGCCTTCGCCGTAATCCTCAGCAAGACGACCAGAATAGAAACCGCTGAAAGTATCCAAATATCACGAAGAAGCGCAGGTGCTCGATCAACTGTGGCCGACATGTTTTAAGGGGGTTTGTTTGCGAAGCCTTTTGCCATTCCAACAACTAGATGGGACACGCATCGAGGTGATCGCAACACGAATACTAACCACGCTATTTATTCACAGAGCTAGCATACCGATTCTACGGATAAAGATAGATACTGTCAGATTTGAAATTCCATCGTTCCCTGGACCGGAGTCCGCCGTTGACAGGAGAAGATATCAATGTAGATATCGCAAGACGTAGTTACTAGAATAAAATGTTCATACAATTTAGTCTTTTGTTTTTTGCAAGCGAACAAAGGATTGATAATGATACAAAGGGTGGTTGGCTTCACTGGATGACTGCGGTTTTAATGATTTTGTCTGACAGCGGCGAGGTCCGAAGCAAAGAATCCCACGATCAAGGCCATTCCCGTGCGCTACTGGGGTTATGTAGTACCTAGGTAGAAAGAGACAGAGATCGTCATGACATAAAATAATTAATTGCTGCTTCTATTTTGATAATCTTGCGAAAGGAGCCTGCAAACATGGTAACGAGCCCCTAGTTTGTCCTACAAAAGAGTAGAGGCCTGGAATTGTCTAACAACTAGATCTCTCGGTATTTCCACCTTGACTGGATTAAGTATTTGCTGTAAATGGTTATCTTTTCTGGTAACGTTAGTGCCTAAGTAATGGGAGAGATAGATAAGTAGTCGAAAAATGAATAATGGTATCAGTTCATTGACCTTCATTTTCATCTCCCGTACGAGAGAATTGTATCTGCGTGGAAGGATTTATTTTGCACGCAAGAATTATTATTCATGTCATGGTACTCAAGTCTGTTTTGTAACCGCTTGATTACCTTCCAAAGTTAACTACCATACTCGTCGGACCATACCATAACCACCAGGCCCAGCTCTATTTTAGGGAATATAAACCAACAAAATACCTAGGTACATGACTCCTGCAGTACAGGTCTGGTAGCTAAGTAGAACAACTAGACCGAAAGATAAGAATACAGGTAGCATATACCGTACATGTAATCGACAATAATCGGGAATCATCGTACACAGCCTAAGCATCGCTAGTTCGGTGCTGGCCAGTTCTTTCGCGTTCGCTTGATAGTTATATCATTAGTACAAAAGACGCGGTTACTGAATACCTAGGTAGCTTCGAGATGACTTACTCTGCACGCCAAACTATATAAAGACCAAGGAGTCCGGTTACCAGCCATGTGAAAGCCGATAAGAAGGTAAACGCCTCGGCAGCTTCCCACGTAGCACAATTGCCTGAGTAGTTGAATGAGCCAAAACCTGGCAAGCTACCACAGGAGATACCGTCGAGACCATTCAGGACCAGGCCAAAGGCCGCAAACCATGCCAAAGAAACAACGACGTCAACTATTTGTTTGATTAGCAATTTAAAGAAGACGGGAGAGAAAGCTACTGACTTGGCCAGACAAAGATTGCGAGAAAAGTTGGAAGCAGGAAGAGCAGCCCCAATATAATCGAGAGACATGCAAGGACCTCAACGTAGATCCACCGAGCCAATGAGGATGATGATAAAGCACCATCAAGCTGATTCAAAAAATATCCAGTTATACCAGCCACGATCTAGTAACAGGAGGTTAGAAACAAGTTCGAGCATGAGATGGAAATATAACCACTGGGCAGTACATACAGTTCCAAAGGCTAGTTGTCCCAATCGAAGAGGAATGAGTACGTATCGCGAAATGACAGGCATGACGGTTATGCTCGTCCGGATCTGCTAGTTATCCCGAAACAACTGAAAATTCGGTTACAGAGATACCACGCAAGACGTGATGGTGAGAGAGGCAATGCGAGCTAGGTGAGTCCTAAAGCTGAGTGTTGATTTTTATAGAGGACGGGAGGAAAGAAAAAATCAATGCTTATATTGAATTGCTACATATATATACACAGAGAGTGTCTAGGTACAGAGTCACCTAAGGAGCTCGTTATTAGCCACAGTCAGATGTTCTAGAATACCATAGGAGTCAATCAGCCCACCGACGCAGAATGTATGTCATAAGGCGTGGAAAGCTGAAGAATACTTCACGTGTTTCGCATTTTCAATCACCACCTCAGTGTGATGTTGACCTATAAAGAAAAAAAGGAATTTAAGGTATGCTTAGATGCATCGGCCTTGCCATGAGGTAGATCATTTATTTACACAGTTTACGGCCGATATGCCGGTTTGCCCAAAGGCAGACTCACTCAAGTGCCCGGCTTCCTTCTAGACCTGAATTAATTGCGAACTATCAATAACTTCGTAACGACGAAAAACAATCACCGACTCCCGAGAACCGAAAGGCCGAGCACTACCTTAACCTATTAAGTGCTTTTCAAAGTTTGCATGTGTGTTGCCACGCTACCTAGGTAATCAATGCTTAATCGAACAAATCTACCAATGCCGCAATTGCCTCGGCATTTTTACATACATGTATTAATCTCACTGACAGACTAGCTAGTGTGAGAGTGCCTATGCGACGCAGACAAGTTTCTCGACTTGAAAAATCATTATATCATTACTTCTACGTAACTAACATTTGTTAGTTTCAATATCACAATGGGCCCAACATGTCGCCGATCACATGTCAATACTTCCTCGGCAGAACTACTTATTCTATGCCTGCCACCCTGTTGACAAACTATTGTAAGTCCAGCAGATAATTCACTGGTTCGGTCAGATTCCACTAGGTCTCAGTTCGAGAAACCATCTCGCTTCGCTCAAATGTGCGTAAATGGACGTCCGTAACATAATCTTTGAACTTGCGCAACTTTACATTCTTCTCGTGGAATCTCTGGGAAGTATTGGAAGATTTAAACTATGGGTAACGTACAGAGAGTTGTACAGGGGCATATGACTCGCAGCTCATCGATTTCACCAGACGTTAGACGTGCAACCTTCGGAAAGATGAACCAAGCAATGGGAACAGAAACACTCCCTGAAATTGCAAATCTTTAATAGTTGAGCCTCAAGATTCGTTGTATATGGTGTGTTTATACCCGGAAACATGAAAAGTAAAACAGAAAACTCACACAAATCCAGTTTGCACTCCGCAGTATGGAACAGTTCCGTTGGTCATGAGTGGCGTGCAGAAACTAAGCATGATAGCGATAGGGATTGAAAAAGCCAGAGACCAAGGTGCGGCTTGTGCATGTATATGCTGCTGAGAAACTTCGGCAGCGTAAGTGTAATCAATGGCAGAAGCCCGCTGTTGTTGAAAGTGTACCAAGACAAGTAACGAACACCTAGACCCTCAATATCTCAGTCACATGTCGCTGAGGTTACAATCTTCATTTCTATACAATATCATAGGACTCACCAAAAGAGAGGTTAAAGATTATTTCAAGTAGTCTTGAAGTTAAGTCGGGTAATATCTGCTAAAGTGGTCATGGACGGGAACAATCTTACCACAATATCTTGGATTACGGGAGATAACAGCCAAAAGTACGTAAAGCTGATCTTGGAGAATTTTGTGGAGGTTATGAGACACATTCCGGGTGGTAATTAGGAGGAAACGTGGTGTCATCAATAGCCTATCGCTGGTTTTCCACCTCAGGTGAACTGAGTATCCAGGTAGGGTTGGTCTTGAAATGAAACTTATGATGAGAGGTGAACAGAAGAGTGGTAACGAATTGAATATTTTGTCTACCAGGATATCTATCTAGCCACTACTGTATAGGACTTTTCAGACTTACATCCTACTCAACTGGTTCAGTCCTATCGTTGAAAGGAACTGGGATTAGAATTGATACGGCAGAGTTCAACTATAAAAGCTAGTGGATAGTAAAAAGTTTCCTTTCTGCCTAGGTATTGAAATGCCAACTAAAATGTGTAAGCTTCCAGGATCTCATATAGACGTCGAGATAACGAAGACGCTTCTTAGACTATGTATCCACTAACGGCACCTAGATAAAAAATTGCGATACATCTAGAGGAACTGGTCCGGACGCAGGATAGTTCATTTGGATTTGGATCTATGAGACTGGTAACGATAGCAAAATTGTTGCCTTGAGAACTTCTCTGGCTCCCAGAGTTCAGTTACACTAACACCTTTGGCTGCGGTGTTGGTACCAATCCGATGCATTCGACCTGGCTTGTCTTCGATGGCGGTGAACTGATACGTGAAGTCTACAATTCTCCTCATGCAAGTCCACAGTGGAGGGAAAGCTTGTTAGTGTTGACTTTCGCTGAATTCCGCGACCACGTAGCACCTGAGCTAGCTCGACGGCCAGATGACTTGATATGCACGTAGACTGCTCAGAACGGCGAGAACTATACTTATGCATTTAACCGGCTCGGACGCCGTATAGTCCGCTTCGTACCTGCCATGTACCCTGGGATACCACCGAATCGTTAACCATTCAATCCGCGTATTGAATATGCTCCCATCTTTGACCATTTGGCCCGGTCAACTTCCCGAAACGACACCCCAAATTCCCTTCCCAATGCCACTGCCTTCAAACATTGGGTTTGGTGCAAACCCTTACTTCATGTCATAATGACAGTAATAGCACGGACATTGCTTCTACCTAGGATTCGGCATGAAATACAATTCTTGGCCAACAATAATTTTGTTGTCCCGTATTCAAGTGGTATCGAGTGTCTTATTAATTGCCAAACCATTTTAGTCTAGTCTACCGACCACAGATTCTCAAAGGTCCAGGCGGCAGGATTGCCAAAAAAGAACTCATCTAATGGCATGTCCATCTGCATAGCCTGGTAATAAAAGTTAGTGAGTGCAACCTAGTCGGTGAAAACATTGATGGATCATCATACCTGTGGATCGTCACCAGGCAAAATTGAAAGCGCTGTAGTATCGTTTAATCCATCGGGAACAGGCAAGTTTCCAGGATAATTGGGCTGAAAAGAATATCAGCTGTTGATCCTCTTGGCCTATGGCTTTTACTCGGCCTCAGTACTACTCACGTTACTAAGATCAAGAACTATCATATCTCTGGCTTTCACGGGTTCTTCCTGCCATGCTAGTATACGGTAGTACTGCTTTGTTACCCTGCCAATTGCTTCTTCCTTCTCCTTTGCTTCTTCCTCGGGAGCCAATACCGCTCGTAGCAATGCAGATGCGGCAGAGATATACCAATAGTATGTATAGCCTGTCCCATGTTGGGTGATCTTGCTCTCTAACATGACGAGTGATTCTTCAACGTATTGAATGAGCACAGCACTATTAGAGCTTAGGATCAGATTGTCTGTGGTGTTTGGTGAGTAAATTTGTCATGTAACTAATCTATCCCAAACCCCAACTTACTTTGCAGGCTGATATTGACATATGCAATTTGACATATCGCCAGTGCAATCCGAAACGGATCGTTTCTAAGAAGCAAAAGCGCCATGTTGCCGAACTTATTAATATACGAATATTTCTTGAGGATTTCGACGGCAGTATTGAGACAGGTAACTCTCGATAGTAAAAATCGTGAGTTTGTTTCGGCTTGGCGTGCAAAGGGGCTGTGAAGCATTATTAGAAACTGGCGGAGCTGTATGTCAAGTAACGTTCGCGCCATAAGAGATGAATTTTCGTTGTGGTACTGCGTTCCCCGGTATTCAGTCACCGGAGGCAGATTGCGAAGTTCTTTGGTAATCATGTCTTCATAGTTCAAGACCTGGTCATATAGTATTGGAGAGCTTAAATCGTTCACAAGGGAATTCAACGAGACCCTTAATGAAAAGCTCGATCTGGATATGTGGAGATACGAGGCCGACGTGTGTTCTTTTAGGGGCCGTGATGTTGGCCGACCATCCTTCGTCAACTCTGAGTCATCAACATTGAGCACGGTAGCCGTATCTGAGGGCAAGCCAGCTGATGCGGATGGCATTCCTCTGTCGATGGAAATCTGCAGCTCCAGCTCTATTATCGTAGCCCACAATCGCCTCCGCATTTCTTGGTCAAAAAAAGACACCTTATCTCCAAGTAGGCTTGGATCACGATGAAAACCAGAAGACATGGCCTCTCTCAAAAGTGTTCCGGCGGCTGTCCAGATGCGCTTTTTCTTTACAACGTTGATTTGCTTGGCCAAAAGTATTAGGCAACGAATTTGCCATATGGCGAGGTAGACATGTTTATCACTTTGGCGCGATAGCCACTTTTCGGCTACTTCGACCCAATATATCGCCTTTTCACGAGATAAGGAACTGTCACCTATGTACTTGGGTTGTTCGTGGGTAAACATGCAGCTAACAGAAGCCATGACAAGTAGGACAATAACCACGCTCGCTGATTTGACCTGGTGTGGATTCTCCCACAGCAGTCCATATTGTTCATAGAAAGACTGAAAGTGGACAATTCGATATGTTGTTTCAATCGTTTCAAAATACAGTCGGATATGCTGGTCGGCTGTATCCCGATCAGGAAGTAATTTGAGTAAATCCTCATGCGTCAAGGGCCAAACATCATCGGCCTTCAGACCTTTCCATCGGACTTGCAATGATTTGACATCTCGCTGAACACGTGGTAATGCTGTCTGATGTCGGATAGTTTCTCTCATGAAGATTCGAAGCTCTGGAAACTGCACGGAGCAGGACACAAACACGTCTTAGCAATAGGGCAAGGATATCGTATTTAAATAAGGTCTTACATGCGCAATAGAGCTAGTTGCATTACTGCCACCAAAATACTGCGTTCTAAAATTCTCTCCTCGAAAAATGACCGTTTCTTTGGGCATCGACTCCGTAGGATTGGTGTCAGGGTCTCCCGCATCGGCTTTGATAGCAGGTCGCTGTTCGGCGTCCGACAGCTGCCCAAGTAATTGCCATGTTCCTTGATTCTGAGAGGCCTGCAGAGAAGAGGGAGTACCATCCTTTTCTCCGTTAATATCTAAAAACTGGTACGCAACTTTGGGTGGGAGGGTATTGGAATGATGTTCATTTTCTGATGCAGCACCGCCGGGCGGCTTCGAGAGTGCAGGCGCATGCTTCACCGCTAACACATCATAAACATAAGAGCACGTCTGTGGGTGCCCGGCCTTACTACAGCGCCCACATGAAGGTTCCTCGCGATCGCATTTTAGTTTGCGCCTTCGACATTCATAACATGAAAGTGTCTTCCGCTGTCGCTTTGCCCGTCCGGGACGGGGACTGGTCTTCGGAGAAGGAGAAGTCCGAGATCGCGGTGAAGGAGACAGCATGGTGAATTACTTTTTCCCTCTTTGTTCGATTTTTTTCAATTTCTCGAGCGTGATGTCCGAACCGCTGGAATTTAGCAATTCCTGGCTAGCAAAGAGGCAAAGGGAGAGGTAGAAAGTCGAAGATATTGACTGCCTCGGCGGGACTCGGATTTACGCGACGCACACCTCGCCTTTTGATTGGCCGAACGGGCATACACACGTACACAATGAAGAACTTAATGGGGTTAGGGTTAGAGCTGTTTGTCGAGACAATGCCCAACTCGCAAAAAAAGTAGCTAGTGTTGGGTGAAAAGGAAGTAGGAAGTCAGGTTTGACGATCAAGCGGATCAATCTTCTTTGCTAGCTTCTTTACATGGATATGTATGTATTGCTTTGTTACAGCAATGTCTGCACTAACTTCGTGGGCAACCTAGAAAAACATGGATGTATCCTCATAGTCCCATACAAATAACATACGTTGGAAGGCGAATTGCGTAGTAACGTCAGCACAAGAAAGACAACCCAGCAAGTTTGGCTATAGTCGGAGTCCAACCCAGGATGATTCAAGCTGGTTGTCTTAGCTTGCTCGCATATGTATTTTGAATGCCTCAGTCGGTTAAGGTGTGGATGCCTCGTCTCCAGTGGCCGAAACTATCGTGGCGCACTGCGGGTTCTGGCTGTGACAGAGCAACAGACTGGCAAAGAAGCATCGTATGAAGAAGAATCCGCAGGAAAGAAACCAAGATGTTGATTTCCCCAGAGTCCGAGTGCACAACTTCTTAGTTAGAATGAGAACAAACCTGCTCAAGACAAATTGCTATTCATGAGCTCGTTGATGTACGGACTGTCGGCGCTGTTCCTTCCACTCTCTCTCCGTCTTCATCAATAGATTTTGGATGCATCTGTTCCCATCTGGGTTGCTTTTGACGTCGGCGTTGTTGAGAAACTCCGTAAGAGCGGCCTTGACCATGTTTTCGGAGCTGCGTTGATCTTGATCACTGATACCTGATTTGTCGACAGCTGGTGATGAAACTGACTTGGTATCGGAGTCTCCTTCGGGCGACCCTGAGTAGGAAGAGAATCGCTTCATATTTTGGATTGAATTCACAGTTGGCACCTTGGTAGTGGACGCCGCTGGTTCTCTTTTCAGCCGCACGCCATTGATTTTGTCTTCCATCATGGTCTCTTTCAAAAAATAAACGGCGAGCATTCAATGGCGTAATTTGGAGCGCCCTCACACTGATATGAATTTTTACCAAGAGCGGATATGATAGTGGAAGGGGAAATGTGCCTGGCTGAAATATTAATGAAGGCAATTAATTGTCTTTGGTGTGCCGCTGCATCACCATGACGTCCTTAGGGTTAGGGCTAAAACCAGCGGCAGGTTACGCTGCTGCACCTTGTCAAGGTCTTGATCCAACCTCAGCTTGGCAAATCATGTTAACATGGGTTTTCATTCATCCCAGAAAGTACCTAATTATACTACCTTCCCTGCCGCACCTATTCGAGCAAGCTTGCTAGAATTCGCTTGAGCAACGAGACACCGAAAGTAAATGTAGATCCGTGGTTGGAAAGCTTAATAGTTTCCTATATTATCATCACTTTCTAATGGTTTCTAGGCATGGAGCTAATTCTCGACAGGAAGTCTTATCATTTCTCCACGGAATAGATCTTCATATATCGAGTCTCCGGTGGCAGTCAAACATCATGTTTCACTGCGTCTGCTGCGCTTTTGGGACCAACCTCCGCGCCGCGAACTGAATGGCAGCCTCATATCCAAAAGTTCCCAGGCCTATGATGCACGCAGCCGCCTTATCTGAAAAATAACTATGGTGACGCCATTGCTCTCTCGCATGGACGTTGCTGAGATGAACCTCGATAAAAGGTATGGACACGCCGAGTAGTGCATCGCGGATGGCGACACTCGTATGAGTATAGCCCGCTGGGTTGATTACGATCATGTCGACTTTGTTGCGTGCCTCGTGGATACGGTCAATCAGATGGCCCTCGTGATTGCTTTGAAACGTTTCAACGGCGATGCTGTACCGGCTTCCTAGCTCGCGACATGTATTCTCTACATCTTGTAGTGTTTCTGATCCGTAGATATGTGGTTCTCGAAGCCCAAGCAGATTCAAGTTAGGGCCGTTGAGAATTAGGATGGAAGGCATGGTGTGACTAAAGGAAGGGAGCGTTGTTTTCGAGTATTTTTTGGGTTCAAAATGTAAAGTACTCATCATGGGCATATAGTTAATATATATGCCGTCGCTGCCACGATACCTGCCTGAGGCCCTGAGATGGAAGCCGGTTAAACGCTTTGCCGATCCCACTCCAACAATCGGGGGACAGCCCGCATCTTTCGACATCGCAGTCACGTAGGGTTCTTAAGCGAACGATGCTATTTTCAAGAATCTGCTTGTAACGAGGCAGAAAGGTAAAGTATGTAAATAGCAAGTCCAGCCCAAAGAGCAGTTCGTAATCGCGCCTTTACTGTATCCGTAGATTGCACGACGTAACCACCTCGTCGACAGAGCAAATACATTTGGATAAAGCACAGTTCTTGTCAAACATCTTTTAGTTCAATTTCGATTGTACTTCTTCGCTATTGGGAAGATTGTGTTGCGCAATGGAGTATTGCTCACGCACGGTGCGCCTCATTACATGACTGGGCGCAGGTCTCTGCGTAAAAAGTTCAAACTGGGCAATGCCCTGTTCAACAAGCACATCAAGGCCATCGGCGATGATCCAACCCTTCGACCGACGCGACTGCATGTACTTGATGAGGCGAGTGACCAAGGGTTTGTATGCGAACTGGAGATAATGTTAAACATGTATGCATTTGGCATGAGAAGATATTATAAACTGACCTCAACAAAGACGCCTCCAGTAGGACTTCCTAGCCATTGCTCCGGAATCAGCAAATCCGGTTCATTCCTTTCGCCAACCTTGTGGGCAGGTATGCACGAGACAATAATGGTCGGCTGCCACAAGTCTGTCGGCCACGGTGTGGTCAGTGTAGTTAGAACAATCAATCGGAGCTGAGGGTACACAGGCGCAAAGTAGTCTACAAGCCTATATGCATTCGCTTCGGTTCGGTTGAAGATACATATGTTTTTGACGCCGGCTTGGATGCAAGCATAAATAGCAGCACGAGCCATGCCACCGGCTCCAATAATTAGGGCGCTGGTTTGTAGTCGCACTGCATTCGCAGGGGATAAGTTTTTCTCGATGCATGTACGAAGACCGATATGATCTGTGTTAAAGCCTTTGAGATATAATCTTGGTGTGCCATTAGCTTGAAAGGCTTTTTCGATGACGACAGTATTCACAGCGCCTATGATTTTCGCATCAACACTTAGTTCATCCATCATTTGCACAATCTCAGTTTTGTACGGATATACAATGGCAAGGCCACCTTGACCATCGCGTTGAATAACATTGTGGATTCGCGATAAGTGGTCACTCTCCACGTAATCGCATGTATGCGGCATTCCACATGCTTTGCATGCAGCTCTGTGCATAGCTGGAGTCAAGCTGTATGAGACATTTTGACCAAAAACTGTGAACTGTTTTTTAGATTGCCAAAATGATGAATATAAAGCTTGTTGCGCTTCTGCGAGGGTCACTCCTTGGTTCGCAGTCTGCGACGGTAGAACGACGGGGGACAATATAGGATTTAAACAAACAGATGAACGTCCATATTGTCCTGTATTATAACAAATCACAGGAAAAGTGCATAGCTTTCGTGCATCCTGAATTAGGCGCACGCACTCCAAATTATCGACAGATGCTTGTGCTTCACCAGTTAATCGTATAGCGCTACATTGGAGCAGCTTGGCTTTTTCAAACGTGGTTGGCAAGTTTGCCGAGTACCAATGTTCCGAAATTGAACATTTCTGGTGATATTTTCCAATAACACTAGTGTGGCACTTTGCCAGTGACAGCTGCCTCGCTACAGCCAGATTTGTATCAAGTGAAAGCACCATAATGTCCGGCGCTTGCCTAAGAACAAGATCCAACAGATTTACTTGATACAAGTAGCTCAAGTTTTTCGGAGTCTCCAGGTCAATGATGATAGGAACACGACAGTATTTTCTCAACACTGCAACTTTTTGAGACAGCTTAGAGAAAATGTCATGATGATGTCCTTGAGTTATCTCAACCAGAATTGAGACTGCATCGGCTCCAGAGTCCAGCTCTGTGTAGTCAGCGCTAGGATCCTCCAACCACGACATAGGAACTTGTAACGCATAAGTGTGTGGATTCGAAAATAGGCTCGCTAGCCCATTTTCATCCTCAAGCGGCGGCAAAATACGGTGGAGAAATCGAATGAATTCCCCTTCAGTGGCTTTCAATTTCAAAGGCCCAAGAGCCTCTTCATCTTTTGATGTTTGGGTGATATTGAAAAACTCGAAATTAGCAAATCTCCTATGCAGTTTTTCGCTGAGCTGGTAGGTTTGGTAGAGTCGGTCCTTGTCGGGACTCGTATACTGAATCATATCACTTAGGTCTCGTCGAATATGAATGATAGGGTTTGTGCTCGACACCCTTCTAAGCAGGTGGCGTTGACGGCTGCTCGCCATAGCGAAGAATCCAACAAGAACATATCCTTTCTGTTTAGAATGGATGACTTCGCTGGTTACTTCGTCTTCCATATTTCTGTATGCTGTTGCTCCATGAGCCTCAATATATTTTCTGGGGGCCAACCCAATCCTTCCCGTAAACGCGGTATCGAAGTCTATGATTTCCTTACGCAAAGCTGCTGACGCTATCAAACCAAGTGTTTTCTTGCCCGCGCCGGGGAAACCCACCAGGATAATACTTTCATCCCCAGAATATTGCCTAGGCAAGAGCGGCAGCTCATATAAGCGGCTTCCTGGATCTGTAAGAGTCGGAGACTTGGTCGTCGATGACAGGGAGACCAGATGACTGGAACGGCGCTCCAAATCTACTTGAAGGGAGGAGACATCGGGTTGGTTGTTCTGTTGTGGCTCGGTTTGGTCAAACCGGCGCTTTCGTGGGCTGTGAGCCGACAGGTCAAGCTGACGATGAGCAATCCTCCCTAGGGATGTTGTATCCATCGCTGCAGCCGCCGAAGTACACCATTGCTGCCAGGAGAGTTGGTTGCTGCGAATATCAAAAAAATAGGGCAGATTGGATCGTGGTCGCGACCGCCCCCGGACGAATTTTGATCCGCCTTAGCCTGAGGCATCGGAATTCGGAAGGAACGTAACCGCCCACGTGATCTTGGCCTTGGCGTCACGAGTCACGACCAATCAACTAAAAGTAACTTACTTACTCCAACCTACATTTGATGCATGCTGCATCTGCATGCTGATCTACTTGACACCAACTTGCCCCATAGCAAGGATCACTATGAAAATGACGCGCAATGTCGGACCAGGAATTCTCTTCGAAGCGGCAGCGCATTAACCAGGCCTGCGATCAATGCCGAAAACGCAAGTCAAAATGCGATGGAGCTCAACCGTCATGCTCAACATGCGTTAATCTCGGCAAAGCGTGCACCTACGGGACACCGGTGAAAAAGCGCGGCCTACCAACGGGCTATGTAAGAGGTATCGAGGCCTTACTGGGTCTTTTCCAGCAGTTTCTTCCGAATGGCGAATACACTCTCCGTAAAGCTCTGCGGGACAGCATTGTCGGCCGTGTAGTCGATAGCGAATATTTGGACAAAGCGTCGGATGTATGGCGATCCTCCGATTTGGCGAAGGATTTCGAACAACTATTTAGTTCAGCGGACAGCAATATTGCAGCTAGGTTGACAGCTGATGCATCTCAGCTTCGGAATCCAAGGCCAACACATCCGCAGCCGAACAATACTAATCTATTCGAAAGGTTGCAGCAATGTGCAAAATTGCCAGCGCCAGATTATCCGACAAATATACAAGAAATAATCGATATCTATTTCCAAACCACTCATTGCTGGTTCCCAATCCTCGAACGTCGCACAATCCTCAAAGCTCTATACCATGATGACACAGAAGATGATGCGGAAGATGACGCAGAAAACTATGGCCTTTGCCTGTGGGCAATCGTCGCCTATACGTCGGCTCTGGTAACTGGCGAGTCCAATTGGCATGGCTCGACCCGTTCTGATAGTATCGAGACCTATATCAGGTTTCGCCTTATTAAAAACGAGAACTCGTTTTCAATCGGAAGTGTGCAGGCACTTTGTATCTTGGCACTTCTGAATATCGGTCAACGACAGTTCAACACTTCTAGATTGTTGCTTTTGCAGGCGTTTACTATGTTGATAGATGCCAATTCCCTCGATCGCCAAAATTCTGAAAGATATTACCACACTCTACATGGATGCTTCCTTCTCGATCAGCTATTGTCGGCTTGCCTATCGACTACGTCTTTCTTTCCGAATACATGGTATTCAGTTATTGGCAATCTTGACGAGAATGCTCTGGAAGAATGGGAGCTCTCGCTACCGCTGAAAGATTCCAACTCCTCTCTTAGTGGCTATGACCGACAACCCCTTCGCACGGTCAGCTCCTTCAACTTGACCTGTGAACTTGTGAGTAAAATACCATCTCAAGTCGAGCATAAGCTGGATCAAGAGCAATTGAATGGTCTTATTCTACATCTGCAAATCTGGCACTCCAAGCTGAAAAAGCATCATCAATTGCCAAAGCTGAGAATAGCAGTACCCCCTGTCTTTATTCTTCATTTGACATACAGTTTTGTTCTGTTACTCGTGCTTGAACAGACTATGAAGGCTAGTTCTCAGCACAGGGACTTGATTGAGAAGGAAGCCAATGTTACTTTGGACCTACTGGCTCAATCTCTTGAGTCCAGCCATCCACTGTACCGCAATCCACTTTTAGTCATATATACGTCTCGGATGAAATCAGCTATTGACTTGTCGCGCAAGTTTGGCCCATCAGATATCAACTCGGACCTCCAGTCACGTTTCTCTCGTTTTTTTAAGGATTTTCAAGAGGTATATAGTTTTAATGAGCCACTGACATCTGGCCAAACGCGTGAGGCGGCATCGCGGCGAAGGAAAGGGCCGATGCCATTACAAGCACTAGCTACATCACCGTTAGTAAGTGCTGTCAGCACGACCGTGCCCGAAAATTGGAATTATGTGAGTGAAAATAAACATGTTCACTCTGTTTCCGCCATTTAAGCTGTACGATTTACGTTTCCTAAACACTAATGATGTTTCGGTTACAGACTCCTACAAGTGATATGCAGGTGGCTGCGGAATTGCAGATGGATGACGCCACAGCAGAAAGAGACGATCTCGATGTGATATTTGAGGATATCGCTGCCATGGTCTTGCCAAGAAGGCATGTATTGGTGTACCTTTTAAGGCCTGTATTTTTATTAACACAGCGAGTAGGTACGAGGACGAAATCACCGACTTCGCACAAAACCTTGGCTTCCTCACCAATGAACTCAATTTCGATTCTATGGCTTTTCGTAGCACATCAGAGGCTCCTTGAGACGAACCCACATTGATGGTATTGAACTAGTACACAGAAATATATTCGGTAAAGGCGGCCTCATAGCCTCGCTGAAATTTGGGTTGATATTCCATCATCAAAATCCGCCTTGAGCTTTGCTCATGAGGCGATACCTCGCTTGGCATGGGACGCTGGTACTGAGGGGTTCGGAGAAGCCATTGTTCTTGAAAACAACTCCATAGAAGCCCATCCTTTGTACCCGAGATCCTTCAAAATAACCCTCGCAATATCAATTACCGGAAGATAGCCATTTCTGTCAACTTCATAAGCGAATAGTCTGGCATTGCGACTCCAAGACATTCTGGTTGGCTGGCCGTCCACATGCCATGGATGAGCCTCAGTAAGAGGCGGCTGCATACGCTCAGCATCCACTAGCTGAATGAAAAAGACCCTATTAACATCGACAGTCGCACGCATACGCTCCAGAGATGCCTTAAGATCTGCATCTGCATGGGGAGTTTTCCCGGTCGGACTCGCTGGGTCAGCCCACACCCCGCCGGCGATATTGAAGGTGTCAAGACAGCACCCGAAGTTCGGTCTGTCTACTTTCACGACAACGTCCCACGACTGTTCCCAGGTATTAACGTATGTTCCCCAGCAAAGACTCTCGAAGGCAAATCTTATGGGGGGCCTTTCTTGTAAGCCTAGGTCTGCAATCTCGGTCAAGTCGTGAACAAGGAGTTCAAGATCGTCGGAGAGCTTCTCCTTAGGCAGGAAGTTTGATGGTACATGGATAAGGTCTGTCTTCAAGATTCTGATCAGTCTAAACCAGAATTTGACTTGTTGGATTCTTTGACTGTGTTCTTCACGGTCCAGGAGGCCTCCGTAAAAGCCGAACGGTTGTAGGTTGATAAACGTGAGCTGATACAAATCGCATAGGCCGCGTATCTCTTTGGCTGCGGCTAATAGATTCTCCTCATAAGTTCCCTGGCCTCCATATGACCGCGCAAGATACTCCAGGTCTTCGTAAAATACCTCGATTCCTTGGAATCCCGCCTCAGCAGCCTGCCGGAGCTTTTCCGGCATCTCGTGCACCCAGGCGCGCCCAAGGGACATGGTTGATATCCCTGGCCTGCACTGCATGTTTTGTCTTTGGTCTTTCGCTCTGTTGCTTAATGCCTGAAGTCTACAAAGAGCTCATAAGGATGATGCGACGAAATACTCCACGCCAAAAACCGAAGATGAGCCACCAGAACTGTCTAGGTAAATGGTTGAAGAATGTGAAGCAGAAAGGGGTCCATAATAAATTATTAAGTAGCATCTATGATTCTATGCCAACATGCGGCCGGTAAAACCAATACCCTTGCCAGCCTATCTCACGGGCCGGCTGCGGGATATGTATGTATATTGTATACATATGTATGGCTGCTCTTTGCACCTACATGCTCTACGACAGTATTGAAGGCTGCGCAGGTGGAACTTTCAACTCTATTGTTTGAAACTAGAGGCGTCTCATGGCATGGTTTGCGAAGATCCAACTATCGACAAATCTGACTGAGCAGTGGGAGTAAGTCAAGTTACGTGAGTGAGCCTGGAAACTTATCTAGAGCTACGGACTCTACTCCGTACTACGGCTGTATTAGGCTGTACATAGGGCTTGGCACGGTGAAGGATTTTGCCGATTCAGACCTTTCCCCAAATTGTACTTTATCAAGACACAAAACTCCTCCCTGATTTTTATGCGGGTTGTTCGACCTTCTGTCCTCTGCTTGACGAGCCTACGAAAGACAGCGTAGGCTTCAAGAAAGAAAGATATCGATTTGTTTACGTACATATCCGCTCGAAATGTCTTCTGATCTGTCCATCGCGCTTCGCGATTCTTATGACCACGGCCTACCGATGTTTTCTGGCCCTGCCTCTCGAAACAAGGAATTCAAAATCCCTCTCTTAGGTTATCCGATACATCACTCATTGTCTCCGGCAGTGCACAACTATATGCACTCTACCAAAAATCTACTATGGCGATACTATCTACTAGAGTCTAAAACCCCCAAAGATCTGCTGGATGCTCTGGATTCACAAGACCCCTCCAAGACTTGCATCGGCGCCGCGGTGACCATGCCGCATAAAGTAACTCTCATGTCCTGTGTTGACGAGGTTACGTCCTCGGGAAAAGTAATAGGAGCAATAAACACAATCTTCCTCCGTCGCGACAGGACCACCCGCGAAATCAAACGCATCGGCACCAACACCGATTCGATCGGTATTAGTAGATCTTTCACTAGTCTTCCCTCGTCCCTAGTCTCTCCAAACGCAAAAAGTAGGCCTGGGCTTGTGATTGGAGGTGGCGGCGCTTCTCGCAGTGCTATTTATGCTCTGCATTATCTCCTCGGTGTCTCGGAGATCTATTTGGTCAGCCGGCTACAGTCAGAAACAGCCGAGCTCATTTCGTGGTTCACTCAACACAACTCTTGTGGTCCAGAATTTAAAGCAATGCTGCGAGGGGTACATTCTCTGACAGAAGCAAAGGCACTAGCTACGCCATATTACGTTGTTGGTGCCATTCCCGATCTGGCTCCTCAAACCGATGGTGAAAAGCTATCGTATGAGATCACAAGAGAGCTTCTTGGGCGGACAAATGAATCGGAAAATGGCCTGTTGTTAGAGATGTGTTATCACCCCAAAATCCGCACATCTCTCTATGATTATGCGGAGAACAACGGGTGGTATGTAATTCCAGGTACTGTGGCAATGATATGGCAAGCAATCGCCCAGCACAGTCTCTGGACTGAGAGTGAGCTTACCAATGAAGAAGTAGTTGTTGAGGATCTCAAGAAGATTGTCACCCAAGAGCTTTTAAAACGGCCAAAAGAATTGGAAGGGGAAAAGAGAGCGTTTAATAAACGATAACTAGCGGTTACCGCGAGATGCTTTGTAGGGAGAAAGAAAAAAAAAAGAAAAATATATGTCAGTGCTCGTTTCGGATTTTGATCTGATGCATAACGATCGGTGGAATATAAAATATAAGCCATGCGTCCTGATACCTCCTACCTAGGTAGTTACCTAACGTCAGCTATAGCCCATAGCAACCTACCTAGGTAGAATCGATGCAAGTATCACCTGGCCCTTGTTCTACTAGCACAAAGACACCCGTTGGCGTATAGGTAGAAATAGCGATGAAATGGTTGCCTACAACTTAGTGCTGGTTGTGGTATATGGTTTTGAAATGCCCATGGGCCCCTGAAGCATTTCGAACATGTTGAAGGCTACCTAGGTACCTATACCCGTCCACGGGTATATCCTATTTCTCCTGGGTTCCGATCTTTTGCTTCTTGGTTTCTTTGTCCTTAAAATTACTTTCATCCGGTTTGCGCTTCATAAATAGTGCATCAAGCGTTTGTTGGCCCTTTTCCTGCCTCTGATCGACTCTAGCTTTCTCCGTGGGCAAAACTGGTGCTAGGCCCTGCACCCGTCGCTTTGCATCTTCTAGGAGCTCGACCTCGCGCTCTCGCTGGCCTTTTACCGTAGGTACGGACCACGATGTAGCTGATGCTGATTTATGGGCTAGTTTGTACTTCGACCCTGAGAGGTGCGTCTCATAGGTATTTTCATCTAGTTTCTCAACGTACTTTTCACTCTCAGTGGCGATGCACCCGAGGCGTATATCGTCAGTCGCTGTTACTACATTTCATTCACTTAACAGATCAGATGAAGGACAACTCATCCAAATAGTACCTGATGGCCCACGATCAACCAGTGGTATTGCGCTCCAACGGGAACACCGCTTCCTTTTGGTGCCTTTCTCACTCGTCGCTTTGTTGTACTAAAGTCAATTTCCCATCGATCTGGCTCGACCTTTGTTTCCTTCCATAAGCCCTGATCATAGTTCCACGTGTGAGATCCCCCTATAGCCATTCCGGAGTATACCTGTCCTTGGAAAGTCTTCAGAGCGTTATAGCCGCCGCCACCGATAGTATAGAGCCGCTGTTCATTCTTTGTCTTCCTTGGCTCATCACTTTCTTCGTCCACCACCTCGAATATTTCCATGTCTTCCTCGCCCTGGTCAACAATCAAGGTTGCCTTCTGGTCCGAGCAATGGGCCGCTTCTGAAACAGGCTCGACACTGGAAGCTGGCTTCGTTTCGACGACGTCTATTTCATCCCCTTGCACGGCGGACTTGCTCGAGGATGCAACCGCAGATTTTCTGGTTTTGGGTGGCATCTTTCCGAAGTCTCTTTTTACGGTGCTGAGATTTTGTTGATAACTAGCAATGCGCAGAAGCACTTGATGGTCGGGGATTTATACCTCCTTTTAACTACTATCTGACGTTGGGTTCGAAGAGACGTGACGTAATAAACCGAGCATCATTCGGGTTTGGGTCCGTTCGGTTCGGATTAACCCTAAAACAGCTCCATTCCCATTCTACCTAGGTACGCTGTCGAGCCCTAAGCTCAGAAGGGAACATTGCCAGTAAATACATAGATGATGATTCCTGACTTTAGCCTGCCAAGATGGCTTCATGGTTGTTGACGCACTACCTATACGGATACACCTACATGTATGTATGTCACTAAAAATAAATCACGCTCCGCTAATAAATATGATACAGAAAGATTGATTATTTAAGAAAGAGCAAGCCAGAGCGAAAGCAGTGGATGTCGACCGTTAATTTCTTTAATACGTCTCGTCGTTTCGTGTCTTCCTGACACCCTGACTTGATATTGTTCCTACAAATAACAATAGCTGATATGTGAAGGAGGCCGGTAATCATCGAACATTCAAAAAAAGGCTTTTGACAAAGATCCACGTCTCTCCTATGAAAGGGGTGTAATGTTCGAAGTATGAAACGGCGTTGGCTTCTTCGTATCGACCTGGTACCGACGTAGTTATATACTGAGTATTACTCTAAATGATATGTATCTGAATAGCATAGAACTATGCCTCACTATCAATCCCAATTCCTTGTTGCTCCTTAATGTCTTAATGCACATTAAGATCATTTAATTGAATTTTGGCACTACAGTAACAGCTACATAGATAACTCGCCGCGAATATGAAACCTCTAAAGGAGTCCTCTTCTTTCATCACTGCCATCATCATCACAACTATACTGAACACTGTCCAAGGGAGCTAATGTCTTGCTACTGGACCAGGAACTTGCAATCTTAACATTGAAGGCACCCCGGTCATCTCCGAAGGGGGTACCAGATATGTCAAGGTATGGACAAGAATTAACATATTCAACCATGCATGCAACCTCATCGGCTATCTCAACAGTCCATTGAAGGATATAGCGATTTACTCCGAGCTACCTTGGACGGTAGTTATAACGGAAATGGAAACGATGACCGAAACTTCGCTTTCTGTTACGCAGGAACTTGCTACGATAGCGGCTTTACATATAACGAGTTCGATGAAAGTGCTACAAGCAAGATCGAATGCCTACGCGCATTTGATTGCAATAATGAATTAAGATCTGCCAAACAAGAACGGTCTTTCGAACACCGTACATGGAACAAAAGTGCGTTCTGTTGACAACCTGGGCAGATTTGTTATATTGGTTATAACTAACTATTTGCTTCGCGATTTGTCTAGCAGGTTAACGGAAAAGGTACAATAAAATGGACAAAGATCTATCAAGCGATTTCTTCCCTTCTCTACATATCGTCCAATCTACCAACGTACTTTTCAAGCAATTGTCGCTTTCCATATCTTTTGAAATGATATACATTTGATGATGTGAATCATGAACATATCAGAGCACCTACAGATTTGGCTCACATGTACTGTGGAAGAGCCGATGACTGATATGTTTGCAGAGTCGTACACGAATATGCAACAAATTTATTTTGCAGATAGCATCCAGACGGTTCCTACCTATCATCACCCATATACATGTACAAGGACTGTATCTCGGTATTGTGCAAATCCACATTGTTTACGAATTGTAATTCTGAACAAAACATCGGAAGTTCACCTTGTACGTCCCTGTTAAGATGAGGAGTGAAGGGATTTTACACAGGCCGAACGTTCATCTTCCGAGTTAACAAAAGAAATGACCAGTAGCTGTGCATGATTTACTATGAAATCTACTTACTCGGTAAGTAAAGGAACCGGAAATGAAGTAGATATCTCATTCACAACACGAACCACCAATAATACATTAATGAAAGACAAATTAAAATCTTGATATGTGATAGTATTGTTCGAACTATAAAGGGAAATGAAGTAATGAAAGAAGCAGTTCGAACTTGGTTGGTATGAACTACAGTATACATGCCAATGCACTAAAACAGATTTTTTCACGCACCCGCTGAATACGAACTGAATAGTCTCGAGATTTTCAAGTCTTGCCTTCTTCTTGTACAAAGCTGTTCATCTCCACCGGGCTTGGTGTACGACTGTGGTCGGCTGGACCGGCAGTCCACGTAGCGGTCGTTTTGTTGATTGGGTCGGCTTCAGGGTCGGCTTTTGGAGAAAGTTGCCGTTCGTTTCTTCCACTTCGACGCGATGCTCCTGAGGTCGAATTGAAATTACTACCGAAATACCTGGGGATAATGGCACCGAGAACGATACGAAGAGCAGGCATGCAGGCGCAGACAATGGCAATGTCGCACTCCAAGACAGACCAGTAGACTGCCGGGGCATTGTCATCTAAGATTTTATCCGTTAGTCGTGCAATAGCGCAATAGACATTCCATCTCCCCGTAACCCTATACGGTGTGTTGTCGACTTACAAGTTGTATTAGTGGACTTCGAGAATTGGACGAGAGACTCGAGTCGTAGAATGCTGACAAGGGTAATTCTGTTGTGACTGCTAGTTAGTACCATGCTATTTTTCTCTTTGCTCCTTCTTTCATTTACTCTCCGACTATGAGATACGGTAATCAGAAGAAGGGATTTTCATGACCTACAAAAATCCAATCGAGAACATGGCCAATATCTGTAGCTTCTTGACCCAGTTGAGTTTCAAGCGCAACAAGAGAGGAATGGGCAGCGAAATCACGGACAAATCGATGATAATTTCAATGGCGGCGCGAATCCACGAAAACAAATTGATGTTGACGCACTTGCCAACATGTTCACCTGTCCATCCATTCCAGAAAAAATATATCGGTGTGCATTGAAAAATCATCGTAAATGTGTTAGAGATACCGAAACAGACTGCGAAGACACATAGACCAATTGCTGCCCGACGAAATACTGTTGATTCAAAAACTCGAAGATAGAAGAATAGGATCGAAAGTTGACTGAACATTTCCGAGATCATATAGAATACTTCGGCAAAGTAGAGATCCTGTGAAGGAAGTTAGGACAACATGGCAAGCGAAGATACCAGATAAGTTACCTTCAGTGTCTGCGTCAAGTCTCGGAATGGGATAGTCCAAATATCCTTGCCCATGCCGGTTTTAGCCACTGGTGAATTTTATTTTAGTACATGATGAACATAAATCATGCGGACTTAGAAGGCAAGTGTGCTTTCAAACGTACTCGGGAAAAGAAGGAAATTCAAGGGACAGGCGAAGAGCTACTCGCAGTATTATTAGCACCATTCATTCATCAGGAGGTGAAGTTAATGTTGCACACTAGAAAAACATACCAAAGCAGCGACTATAAGCTTGTCATCCCAGGCAAAGAACTTATTGATGTACAACCGAGCATAAACACGAAGGAGGACAAATATGATTGCAAGACTCCCGAACGTGGCCGGAATACCAATCATGACGGGCTCGATATTATGAGTCGGAAATCCGCACGCCGAGTATGTGGCGTTGGTCGTTGCTACGAGGGTTCGATGTCAGTTTTATATAGCGGAATTGTAATGTATAAACTCCGGGGGTTTGGGCCATCCTACCGAGAACTTCCTTTGGCGTGCAGGAACCATTCCCGAGGCACAGTTGTACCGCGTGTTGGAATCCACTGTCTGTGCATAGACAGCTTATGTCTTGCGAGGAGCATTTAGAAACTGAAAGAGAGCTCTCGAAACAATTGGCCTGTGGTTGGTTGTGCATATGTTAGACGACCACCGGCATTATGCTCAGTAACATAAAGTACAGGTAAGGAAAAGGAAAATTAAAGTCGTACCGCACAACCTGGTAACTCATCAAGTAAACTGGCACTGCCTAGAGTTGCCAAAAGCAGAGAAATCAAAAGAGATAGGATGGTTTTCATGTTGATATGTAGACCGTCGTACATTCTATTTGGGTTCGAGCAGTTGTCCAGATTGCTTCTGACAGGTTCTGATATTCAAATAGAACAAACGAGCCGAATTCCTTAGAGAGATGATATACTCCTTATATGCTTGCCTGGATGGCGTATTGTTTTCATTTCAAGTCTTCACGTCATCTTACTTTAACAAAGGGAAAATTAGGCATATAAACGGGTAACAAAGAGAAGCATAAAATAGATGCAAGGAGGTATTGTTTTTCCCCTTTCTTTTCTTCTTTTCCCACCTTTTTAGGTGTCTGAGCCGCTGGCTTCACTGATGATGCGTCTAAAAAAGCCATCTAACAACCTAGATTGGGCTTGACGAGTCAAGCTGCTTCCCTTCCTCTGCCGACGAGCCTATGCGCTTCGGTAGCTTACTGGGGATCCTCGGAAGGGCCATGGCCCATTTTTCTATGGTGTGCCCTTTTATTTTGCTTTGATCACGAGGAAGGCCTTTGATTTAGACGCAACGCACTATGTATGTACATAGTATGTACTCCGTACTGTAGACTTCCCGCTTGTCGTGCGTATCCGGCGCAAGGGGCCTCGCCCCTCCGCCACGCATTTCGATCATATGCAGCCTCAATTGATAGCCACTCCGTCAGTCTCATTTAGTGATGCTATCACTTTACTCCGTATTAAACTAAAAATTTAGTCTATGTGTCAATGCGCGGCGGATCTCCAAATTACTCTCCGAATGCGGGTCGAGCTCGACGGCATTGGCCGGGGAAATTTGATAGCGCCCCGTTCCTTTAAACTCGGAGTCTCGTAAGAGTCGTAACATAGTTAACGGATTTGGATGCCTCAACAAGCTAGTGACTATATATTCATCCTGGGTCCCCGTTGGCAGATCATTGCATAAAGCTTGGGCAAATTCCAGGAGAGAAACTACACTATTTTACATACCTAGTAAATCAAGCTCCGCACGGAATAGTACATACATACATATCGTTTGCCTCTATACATTATTACATAGTATTATTTGCTAATACCCCGCTCGACTTTTATCATGCGGATCCTCTCTAGTATGCGGCAGAGAAAACCTCAGGTTCCCCTTCGGTGAAAAACTCTGCACCTAGTGTACACTGTTCGCGCTCTGGGTACCTCTCTAGATCCTGTGTCGCGCCGATATCCTTTGCTCAACCACTACTTTCCTCCATCTCTTCCACCATCCCCTTCATCAGCCGGAATTGCTCTGCACCACTCTCCTTTAGCCACCACCTAGCCAGCTTCCTCGCACCCTCTTTCGAGTGTAACAGCCAATCCACGTCGATAATATTGCCTCTCATCAGTTCTCCCCTCGTTGTCTGATACTTCGGGCAGTGGAGGATCACATGTGCTGGTGTTTCCTCTGCTTGCCCGCAGTCGCGCATAGGGGAGAGTGCGGTTGGGAGATTCCTCCAATGGAGGAATTTCGCCAACCCTATCTTTCCTGTGTGCAGTTGGGTGAGAGCTATCCCTCATGGATCTCCAGGGCCTTTCTGCTCAGTCTTGGTTTCCGGAGTTCCCATCGGCTGTCCGGTTTGCTCTCCCATATGGTCTCCCATTTCTTCCACAACCTTTTCTTTGTCTCAGGCTTCGTGTCTGTGCCCAGGCTCTCGACCCACTCTTCCAGCCTGCGCTGTCTTTGTCGTCTGCCATTTCCGAGGGTTCTTCGGATTTCCTCACACTTTGAATTGATCAGGTTGGTCGTTTCCTCACTCTTTCCCTGGTGGTATGATGCCGCCAGGTAATCCAGGTAGAGGTCGACCGGTTCTGTTGCTGTCGGAACTTCCATTGATTTCACTGGTGTGGCTTTGTATCCTCCGCAGATCCTCCTAATACAGCGGTTCTGTATTCCTTTCAAGAGTGGGAGGAGGCCTTTCTCCTTATTAGTGGGGTTATGCCAGACATGAGCTGCATATGAGACTGCTGGACGTATTACTATCTTGTACACCTGTCTGCACTGGTTGAGCGGAAGTCTCCAGGTGGAGCCGGAGAGTCTTGTGAGCGCGTTCTCTTGAGTAACCATCTTCTTCTGTGTGGTCTTGATGTGCTCTGACCACCGCAGCTTCGGGTCCAGGTCAAGTCCAAGTACTCTCACTTTCTCCTGTGGGAGCAGGGTGACCGTGTCATTGATCTTGAGAGTTCTCCAGCTTTGGTATTTTCGCTTCCGTGATAGGTGTAGAAGCTTGTATTTATCGGGTGCGAACCTCGCCCCATGGCTCTTGGCCCAGTCCATGCACTTATCGTGCACCCCTTTTAGGATGCGGCAGTTCTCCTTCGTGCTAAAGCTCCAAGCCAAGATATTAACATCATCTACAAATCCGACGGCCTGAGCTCTCGTGTGTCCCTCATTGCATCTGTCTATGAGATCCGAGTTGTAGAATAGGAAAAGGATTGGTGAGATCGGAGATCCCTGTGGGATACCCGCTGGCACCTCCAGAGGCTGTGACGTCTTGTCGTCGAAACTGAGGGTTGTCGTTCGATCTGTCATGAAGCTTTCTATCCACCCTATTAGAGGTCGGGGAATCCCCTTTCTCCGGAGGATAGATATTAGCTTTCTCTTGATGACATGATCAAATGCTCCCGACATGTCCAGGGAGAGGAGGGAGGCAATTCCTCCCGCCTCCCAGATGGTGTGTATCTGTGTTACCAAGAGGTCTAGGGCTGTTTGCGTCGATCGGTTTCTTCTTGCGCCCATCTGCATCTCTGGGAGTAGCTTGTACTTTTCCGCTATCTCCTGGAGGGCCCTGGCCGTCACTGCTTCCATGACTTTTCCAAGGGTGTTGAGTAGAGCGATCGGTCTCCATGCCTTAGGGCTCGCGTAGCTTGGTTTCCTATCTTTCTTTATCAAGATTGTACGTGCGTGCCTGAAGATTCTAGGCACGTACTCCCAATCCCAACAGGCCTGGGTGAGATCCGCTAGTGCTAACTCCAGCGGTTCGCCCATCACCTGCAAGAAACTTGTTGGAATGCCGTCCTCTCCCGGGGCTTTGTGTGGGTGCATGTTCTGAAGGGCTGATCGTACCATCTCTGGTGTGATTCTTGGTGCGCTTTCCACCTCAGTGTCGGGTTCTTGATGCTCATCTTCTTCCTCTAGCTCATCCGGCTCCTCCGGGTACAGCTCCCTATGGAAGGTGATCACCTTGTCCTCGAATTTTGTCGCGAGATTCCCTTGTCCAGTTTGTAGTGACGGGACTTTGATAGGTTCCGGGGGAAGATGGCTCCTGGTCCTTGCCCACTTGGCCAGGCCCCAGATTCCCTTTCTTCCCTCCTTCGCCCTATGTATCACCTCTCTCCAAACCTTTCTTTTGGCTTTGGCAATGGCGCTTTTCCTCTTTCCCACGAGTTCCTTTAGTACTTCTGTTGGGGCTCTCTGGTGTAGTGCCTTCTTGACCTCCCTCACTGTTTCGCCGACTTCTGGGGTCCACCACGCATGGGTTCTCTCTCTTTCGCCGCCTCTTATCCTGGGTGTGGTTGTCTCTGATAGCTCTAGAATAAAATCGCGAAGGTAGATTGCTCTGTCCTCTATCTCTTGCCTGCTGGTGAATATTTTCTTCTCCACCAGGTGTTTGGCTCCAGCCTCAGTGAGCTCCCTGTCCGTTAGCCTCCAGTTCTTTCTATACTCTTCTTGTTTCCTAGGAGGTCCTATCTCTTGAAGTTCGATGCCCACTGGGAGGTGGTCTGATCCATGGTGTATTGACTCATCTATATCGCAAGTGATGACCCTTCTCGCCAGGTTGTCCGTCATAAAGACAAGATCTATCGTCGTCCCGTGGGTGTCCTGAGGTCTAATCTTCCTTGTGACTAGGTCTCTTGGTGTGATCAGCTCTGTGTTGCCTCTCGTCATGATTTCCAGGAGTTCAGGGGCTCCATCGTCGGCTTCTCTATCACTCTGCCATAGCGGGTGGTGGAGGTTGAAGTCCCCCAGTATTATATGTTGTCCCCCTCTTTGGAGTATTTCCGGTAGAAGTCCAGTGGGGTTCGAGGGTGATGGCGAAGACGTTTGGGGATTGTATATGTTGCTAATGGTAATTGTCCCTGACCCTGTCACAACTGTGAGGACCATAAGGTCCTCGTATGTTTCAAGGTTCCATGAGTGTCCTGGCCATTGTTTTTTCACATAGAAGCATGTGCGGGAGTGTCTGTTTGTCGGGTAAAGGGCTATGAACTTAGAGTTGGGATCGCATATTGTCGCGTTCATTCCCTTTCTTCTTGCCGGTTCCTGGATCGCTATTAGCCGCCAGAGACAATAGGGGTTGGGTGGCTCGCGGTCGCCTGTGGCAAAGCCTTAACAAGTCCGGTCGATACCAATACCATCTTCCACGTTGCTAATCTAGTAGGTATAAATGCCGGCGATACCACACAAGTGACAACAGCGGTCCAAGTATGAGTTGAAAACACAGATACCAATAAAATATCAGTACAGGTGCCGGCGATACCACGCTGCTGTGGTCCAAGTACGAGTTGGAAGCATAGACACCAGTTAGATAGCCATGGCCTAGGTACGAGCTAGGAACACATTCTTCGTAGTTACCCTCTGGTCATCTTCATAGCG
>JAMAFX010000258.1:0-30454 GCA_023625875.1 Trichocomaceae sp. PYS4502 | reverse complement strand
AAAATTGTCCAATCCGTACAACTGAATCACGTGGGGGTGTCGCTGGAACTAGGGGGGTGTCGCTAGATCACCACCCTTCTTTTTTTTGAATATATCGGCGAGCGTGGGTGCTGCAGTTCAACAAATTGCATTTTCCGACCTTACTTGCACATAGACGATACTTTCAGAGCAAGATAGAACGGCCTAACGAGAATGACAACAAACAAAAATACTCGAGTCAAGCCGCAGTTGGACGTTATATCTAGGTACGACGTACGTAGTTACACCGAACCCCTTGATGCCTAGCCAATAAGGCAACAAGGTGTTCCCGGATGTGCTTAGGGCCTTAGGCATCCGCGCACAAACACGACTACGCGACGTACGCGTTATGTACCGTGAGGCTATACTACTTCGATTATGTAGCGTCGAATCCGCGTTTTACCGTTTTACGTCTTTAACCCTGCAACAATAAATATTAAACCGACCCTAACAATCACCCCATCTTCTGATATATCGCCATAATGGTGAGGACTAACTCTTCCGCAACTACGGTACGGGCCTCAAGGGGGGGACGCACAGATATATTCATGAGTATTAAACCAGAACATATCAACAACATCGCTACCTGCGCGAAGAACCACGAATACCGTCGCTATCTTCTCCCGTCGAGCGTCCGCCGCATCTGGTTCTACACCACTGCTCCCTTCTCCCGAGTCGAATACGTTGCCAGAATCTCACGCGGCAAACTACCAGGAGAGGTCCCAGAAGACGGTGGCATTGGCAATGAGGATTTCAACGCAGGGAGGAAGTTGTCAAAGTATGGATACGAAATTCTAGATCTTTGGAGACTCAAGCAGCCAATCAGTCTGAAGCTAGCCGTCAGCAAAGGTTATATGAAGGGGGCCCCGCAGAAATACTGCTGGGTTCCACTTTCACTTCTGGAGAGTTGTCCGCTGGACAGACAAGATCATCTCATCTCAACATCAGACAAACACCCGGTCGAAAGGGAGCGACCTCAAGAAGAGGCAGCCAAACCACCTGATTCGACGGAGCGGAAGAAGATTTTTGATTTTTTTGCAACGACTTCGGGACTTTGAGGTTTACACTTCATGCGCTTCCATATAGAATGATGCAAATATTAAGGAGGTAGCCAAGATAGTAAGCTTATAAGAGCAATGCCCCTTAAATGGCTGGTCACCATTACTAAGTCTTGCCTTTTTAGTCCAGAGAGTTGCGGCTGTCTGGCTTTGCGACACAAATGCATGGATACTTTACGTGGCTAGTTCTTTGAGAGTCGCATTCCGCGTGCCATCAGCTGCATGTCGAGATACTCAATTGAGTAATTCCTGAAGAGCATGTATGGGTTCTTCACCCAGTCCTTCACTTCGTCAAAGAGCGCTTCGATGCCTCCCTCGGCATTTAAGAATGTCGTTGCGTCCATCATGTACTTGCAGCCCGCATCTCGCAGATATTTGTATGCTCCTTCCTTGACATACATGCTCTTTGAAAGTTTAGCGCCGGACCAGTCGAGGACTAGAGGCGCGTAAAAGATGATGGGAGCATTTTCGGGTTGCTCCAAAAGTCTCCATGTCAACTGCTCTTGGTAGAACCCAGCGTAATCGGACCCAGTACACATGATCCACGACGTGTCCGGATCTTGACTGCATATGAGGATCCGGATTAGATTACGGAGCGGCGTGTTGAACTCAAGCCGCTCTAGATCCTGAGATGATGCTAAGTTGACAAAGTGCTCTCCATGATACGGGCAAAAGAATGTGACTCGACCATCGTCATGGTACTGGTTCTTGACTCCGTGTTTATCTGTTAAGCCACATCCAGGATGTGGGCATGATGCTCGAATGCCCAGCTTTCCTGTTACTGGTGAAATGTGCGGACCGATAATCTCACGTCGAGTCACGATATATCGAATTACGCCTGGGAACGCAGGGTTTAAATGCCAGTATTTCTGCGTCTCGATATCATAGAAGACTCCTGAGAGATCGGATAACCGATCCAGAACCTGTACAAACGGTTCCTGCTGGGCCAGAAATTCCCCCACATTCTTGAGGCTCTTCTGGTATTGAACACCATCGATATTGACACTTTGATTTGGTGCCGGTGCACTGTCAACGTAGACAAACTTTACCCTGACGTCCCGCTGGAACTGTTCCTTCATGGCCCCAGCGAGGGCAAATCCCGTGGCGAAGGTACAAATATTGCCAAGGTGCGGGCTGCAGTTTGGTTGCGCGCCAATGTGGAAAGCGATCTTGTCCTTGCTGCATTGATCACTGAGGTATCTGGTGAGGCTCGTCTTGAAATAGTACGACCCACCCCCAAGCGGGTGGTGGACAATCTGGTCATGCTGGATCATATTGCTATCACTGATAGATTTCTAGGCTGATGCTGGATTTGACGGGTGGTTTTGGGGGCCTTTTGGCAGTACTACTCGTCAAGTCCTGGTAGAGGCTAATATTATAGGACCTCAGATATATCGAACTGGTTGTATTTTAAATTTTTATGGAAGGGATTAAATACGTTGATTCTTGTTGTGTTTCTTACTTGACAAGAGCTGGGGACGTTACAATATGCCATCCTGGCACACCCTCTTCGTAAGCAGACCTACGTGTGCCAACCTGATTTGTCGATTCCCAAGGCCGGATTGTTACTATCCTTGCCGATATGTGCAGAGCAGGCTTGATTCGATCAATAGTTAGAAGTTATTTGATTGATATGAAATTATTAAATAAAGACAGTCGTGATAATGCAGAAACAAAATAGGATGCGTTGCTGCTCGTACACTTAGACGCGCTCCAGTCTGCATTTCGTATCCAGTAATGCTAAGTACAAACGAACAATTGCGATTTTAGAAGGCACGGATGCCTTTCTAGAGCAAGTCCCAACACATGTTGCTACGAGGATTTGCCGAACCGTTATATATCACGCTGATTCGTCGGGGGGGTATATGCGATGCAAATGAGGTATCATTCTGCTGGCTGCAAAACATTTTATGATTTTGAATGTCGTCTTTTCTAGCTATGGGAGCATGCTATTATGTATATACGGTTATGTGATACTAGGGTTAGGGTTAACCACCTTTTTATTTTTACGAGTCGAATGTTAGGCACGCTTTGTCAGTTAGCGAGCCATACATGTACCTAGGTACTGGACTCAACGGCAACTCCTTCGCAGACAAAAGCAATTTCCGCCATCGTCATATCATGACCGGGCCATGTTTGCTCACGACTTCCTCTTCGGGCATTGCATTAGGGCTAGGATTTTTGGGCTCGACAAGAAAGAACCTCGTTCTAGCCAAACTTCCATTTCTATGATATTGACAACCCTTGAAAATATATGGCAATATTAATGATTTTTCTGAGGTAAATTACTTAAAGCTTAGCCTGAGGAATCGCAACACTGCTATGACGTCATCCCCTGATGCGCACGCTTCTGCTGAAACTTGATATATCTAACATTTCTCCGCTTCCCATAGTGGACCACCTTGAAGACAACAGCCGGGTTGAAGAACGGTGGAATATGTCTCGTAAACAGGAGAAAGATCAAGGTAAATGAACAACAGTGCATGTAGACGATGTTGAGGAACAGGGTGGATAAAAAGCACCTCAATCTCGTGAATGTTGAGAGTCATCTGACACCAGTCGTTGTAGTACCTGCCACCACTCTGGCTGCAGCACGATCAGGCCTGAAATCGGGCATGCCGCATTACCCAAAAGACCGTCGAGACAAGAATGCCGAGCCCGAACCGGACCACCCCGTCCACAAGACACCTGTGGAGAAGCAGGAGAAGATGAGAAAAAAGGGAATCAATCCTGTCTTGTACGCTGAGATGAACCAGAACAATACTGGCCAGAAGGGATTTCGGGCAAAGCTGTCTGGCACAGCAATGGGAGGCGGCTAGATCAAGTGAGGTGGGCCTTTGAAGCGTGGAAATTATGATATATTCCGATGTTTGATGAGCCTTTGTCACCCCGTGTTTCAGTCGCCTGTTTGCAGAGACGGAAGAGGGCATATCTACGCGCTAGTCAATTATTTGAAGAAAGTTCAAACTAGTGTAGATCCTTTCGTATGTACGTTTCCTAACCATTATAATATTCATCTTGCGATGCAAATTACAGCTCTGATGGCATTCAATATATGGGAAACTAGTCCCTGATCTAGAACGAGTCTCAGATTTAACTCGGATTTTACTCAAGCGGGTGTGACAATGTTAAACTCCAAACTCAATGGTAGTACAGTTCCTTGGATAAATTCGATGTCGGCCGCCGAAGCGATATGCAATGTAACACAAAATCTGACAAAAGAGACGAAAACAAGGCAGCGGAAGAGAATGGGAACTCTGGACAAATTCATGTGGCGCAAACCGGAGTTCATCCTTGTCCATTTGCAAGATTCCTGTCATACACGCATCCCGAACGGTGTGAACTTCTCCACTGAATGAACTACGTACTTAAAGTCCTTCTATATATGGACAATTACCTAGTATGAGAGAATTCAATCACGCCAACAATAATTAAACACTGCAATCTCCAAGGACATAAGTCATCAGGCTTGGAATATCCTTCATAATGTTCTTCAACGGTCTGATATTCACTGCTCTTGCTTTGCTGGCGCCAGCTTCCGCAGCCTCCTTTCAGAAAAGAGACACTGTTGATGTATAGCATCCCGTGTTCTTCATAACTACATCTAGCTCCGTCAGCTAAACATGTCAACTCTCCCACATTGTGATGCTGATGCAATTTCAAACATGCTAATCAATATATCTACAAGGTCTTCATCTGGGGCAGCGCCAATTTTAACGACTATACCGAATACTACACCTTTGCACCTGGTGCTTGTCAGGCAATCACACCTCCATCGTAAGCAGACTCATAACATGTCGACGTTTCCGAGAGAAGCATTCGATCACGATTAACCATGTCCGTGTCATACGCGATAGGTCAGGAGTCGTTGGGTCTGCTACTGTTGACGAAAACGCCAACTGTAACGTATATGCGTGAGTCACTTGTTTTTCTATTCTAGACACGGCGTCGAATTCCGAAAGCTGACATTTCTTTCTTTTCTTTTCTCTCGAATTTACAGGAGTGCCGACTGCTCTGGTAGTGTAGCGGGGACTTTCAGTGCTCCGGGGATATCCGATACAGGCTCTTTGGGCCATAGTTTTGGAAGCGTATCGTGCACAATTCCATCCTCTTCAGGGCCCGAGAGTGGTAGCACCCCATCAAGTACTAGTTCTACGACCGAACCCACCGACGCGTGCGATGTATGAGTGGGTTCCTGACATAGTTGGCTGAGAAGCTCAAGTAACCACTTTGATAGCTTCATTGCATAACTCGATGAGGGCACATACCCACGATATTTAAGTCGATTGGTAAAATGGCTACAAAAAAACCTAGGGGTACTAATAAACATCATTAAAACCTTACTAAAACCTTCAAGAATTCAATTGATCTCTAATCTTTCGCACGCAATAGTCGTTCTCGCTGTTGACGCTCTTTCTCTGCACATAATTACCAACTTCCCTTCCGGGCTGTAAACAGATCATCACCGTAAACTTGTTATACAAACCTTTGTTACCTTTGTGACTCTCACCTAGCCAGAAGCATATGGACTGGTTGTCTGCAACCTCTCATCAACTTCCAAAGGAAAATGGGCACCGGGATCTCTGTGCTTATTGAAGTAAATGCCAGGATGCTATTAATCCACCATCGCTGAGGACTCCTCGACGCTCTACCATATGTCTCGAAGGCTGACCATGTGATCTTAAGAAAAAATTCTTCCAAGGTAAGGTTCTTTAATGTGAAAGTCGGCTGCGATGGATCACGAAGTTGACGCTAAGATGGCCGAAGATATGGGAGAAATCGAGGCGAACATTGAGGCAATCCTTATGTTAACGTTTGTTCAGCGAACAGAGGAAAACTAATCTTGGATTTCGCTGGTATGTACTTTAGCTAGATAGGTACGTGTATTTTGACCTACTAGCTTCTACCTTTTCACGGATTCTCAACGTACATTTTTGTTTTGATTAGCTATGAATTTAGGATTAAAACAACCTGAAACCTATTCAAGCTCGGTTAAATTTCGCTGCCGTCGCGCGACCTCACTAGATTCATTTTGCGGGCCAACCTCATGTTCAGTGTCGCGGAGCTCATCAACTTCATGTAATGTGTGGATCCGCTCTCTCATGACTGTGACCACTCTTGTTCTCTGTTCCCTAGTAGATACCTCTGTGCTACTGCGACTCAGAGAAGCAGGAATGGAGATTGTATCTGAGACTGAACTATCCGAGCCTTGACTACTATGAAGTGCTCGTCCGGGGTCAGACGATCCAATTTCAGAGATATCAAACCCGTCACTTCGATGTCCAGAACTTGAGTGGCTATCTTGGTGCATGTCTTGCTGTGCGTTTTTAGTTGTTGCTGTTTGGATTATCTGTCCAGTCATTGGCGGAGCACCGTCGACATGACTGTGATACATCAATTCGTCGATAGTTGGCGACACAAGTGGTGGAGATACTTGAGGTTGAGGCCAATGCATATCACCCCAGTTTGGACCTTCAGTGTTGGAACCAATCTCGTAAACAGGCGTGCTCAGACCTGGGTGATTTAGCAGGAGAACATCTATCATCCACATATACTGATGACATACCTTCCATTTCATGCAGGCCTACGCTTCCAGCTTCAGAGATGTGGCGATCGTGAGCCTTCGAAGACACAGCCGTTGCTCCGTCGATATCATCAGCACCTAACTCTGTTGGGACTTTTCCATCTTGGCCTGTTGTGCCATATAGCCATCGCAGCACAAACCCTTTGATTCCGCTTGCATTAGTGGGCGCTTCGCTTGCTCCTGCACCTCTGCCTGTTCTTCGTCGTCGCCAAAGCAAGAAAAATATTATCCCGGCAGCTATAACAATCAAACCCAGAACCACTCCCAGTACGGGTCCAACCCAAGCCGGAAGACCGCCACTATTATGAATCGTTATAGTCGTTGGCTCTGGAGTTGAGCTAGGCGTGCTGGTAACATTGGGAGTCTGTAAAGCATAGGGATAGTACGTGGGGATACTTTTGGTATATGCCGTTGCAAACAGGCTGCTCAAGGATGACGGTGCTTGAACGGTAGCACTTCCATTACCACTGTTCGAAGGAGTCAGCAGGTACTTGACTATATGTGCCAAAGGATATATAAATGACGGGGGGGCTTACTTTCCACCAATGTTTGAAGTGACAACATCCGGAACAACATACTCGTTCCATGCGCGCGGGTCATATGAATCTTGGAATTCTAGTTTGTTCAGATTGAATACTTCAATGATACCACCGTTTAGGCAAATAGTCGGGTTGCCCGCGAACTGGCCACCTAATACTATCATCTGATCGGGATATACCCTCATGCACTTATGCCCAGTCCGGCCATGATTGTTCTGTCCGGTATATGCGAGTGTCCATACCATTTGTGGCACTGAAAGTATGTACACATTATCTGAAGGGAAACTAGTCGCGTTGATTCCATTGTACCCTCCGTATATATAAATGTTGAATGACGAACCGTCTTGGGCAGGTGCAACCACGGAGCAGAACATTGTCAACTGGGGTGGTATGTCTCCTGTTGTATTCTGCAGGTGCCATTCTTGGCTGCTAATGTCATATATGGAGACGGTTTCCATAAATGTTGGGCTGATCAGACTCTGTATTTCCTGGTCAATGGAGTAGAGCACAGAGTGGATATAAATTTGAACCTTACGCTTGCATTGGCTTGAGAGTCATTTAGCCCCTGAACGACAGTTAGAGATTCAGGGTCAATTACTCCTCCTACTGCAACAAGGAGCCCGTTCTCGCCCACTGGTATCCATGCTAGCTCGGCATTCGCGCGAGCAGGAACGAAAGACGGTAATGTATGATTGTACCAACTTTCCTCTCTCATGATTGTCATGTTCACAGCTATCAAAGTGCTTGCCGGAGTATCTGCAGATCCATCAGCATAGTAGATGGGGCCCCAATCTGCGGCACGCATCCCACTAAAGTAATAGCCCATATTCTCGCTTGGAGCTGACACGCCTGCGCCGTTGGTGATGTATCGTGTTATGTTAGCAGGCAGTTCTTTTTCGATAAACCCCGAGGACCATGATTGACGTGGCAGGCCATATTGGTAGGCTTCGTAGCCTAAGATGGAGTCTGCGCCAGGGGGGCTAGAACTGTTTGTCAAGCGCACAAGTCCCCTTTTATCTCCGACCGGTGGTCAGCAGAGCAGGTACCTCAGGGGAAGTATCAGGGGGGCGTTACCCGTAGGTAATCAGTTCACCGTCATTGGCAAACATAACACCATCTACATAATTCGGGGCAATGTTGTTGCTAGCAAGTCCGCCAGTCTTGGACAGGGTCTGAAACAAGGCAGTGAGGTTGGTCGACTGATTGAAACGCTGGCCCAGATTGAGGGTATATATCGTGCCTTCGACATTGCCTGCAGAGAGAGGTCAGATAGGTCCTTTCTACAGTGCTGCATGGTGATGAATAGAGAGAAAAAGACCGTCAGGTTCGGGGACGCCGTAAGTGCCATCAGAAAGGCCCCTATCGTTGCTGCGTTAGGGAGATGCAGTTCACGGTGTGAGTGGGCAAGTAGGGAAGCACTCACGGCTGCCACCACAGCATTCCTCCGTCCAGATATATGGTGTCGCGGATTATATTTGCTGTTCGTCTCTGGTCAGGAAGGCTCTGCACCGCATTCGGTCACAGCATAGTGCTCGCTCAACTCACCCCGGAACTGAGCCCAGTTGCACATCGACACATTTACCTCATTTTGCCAGTCAAGACCAAATGTGCAGTCAAAGAACACACAGGCGAGTATCGCTACGGTCAGTAGAATGTCCATGGTTGAATTAATGCCTGTGTGAAAAGGTGAGGAGAGAAGCTAGGTAGAACGATCTCCGGCAGGTACGTTTCTATCACCACTGTGCACCTTGCTGGACTCAAGAGGCCCCACGGGGAGTTCCAAGGCTGGCCACAGCGAGACACAAAAGTATTGTGAGTATTGCGATGGATGGAAGAAAAGGGCACAGGCTCACAGTGGCCGCTGCAGCTTCCTTTCTGGTAGGAGATGTAACCATCAGCTTAGAGCTATGTGTGCCTTCGTAATACAAAAAAAACATAGTCTACCTTAGGCCACCATGGAAAGATTTGTCAAGGCTTTGGGAGTAACAGGCCGGATAGGTGCGGTAATGCCGGTCAGCCGAGTGCATCTCTGAGAAACCTGTACTCAAGACATAGTCCGGCGTACTAAGTATGTTCTGCATATTCTTCCTTTTGGTTTGCTAATGGGCGCCGTAAAAGACGGGAAAGGCTGTCAGCCGTGAGGCTCGTTCTTCGATGAGCAACCAATCAAGGAAAACAGTTTCCAATGAAATGCATCATTCCATATTCTTGCAACCTACCCAACAAACGTGCAGGGAACACTGCATTGCTAGCGTTATAATATCTCTCAAAGTCGCCCATATCTCTTGCTTTTAGTTGCATCTGAAAGAAACATCCCAGCACTGACAACGCATTGCTACATTAAGGCCACTAGATGATACCACCCCACAGTCGAAATATCCGTCTAAGAGTCAGGCCGAGTAGCGGGGTCAGCTTTATTGACAATTCATCCATACATTGATTTTCAAGGCGCTTAACTAGGTACTTCAGCTAATATCCCGGCCACGCGGCCTTGTCCGTAGTGTATACGTACGTCGAAAGCACGGTCAACGTACCTAGGTAGTCTTACTTAACAGGGTAATGTTTTCGGGCCATCTACTACCATCTGAAGTGCGGAGCAATTCCTTTTGATTTTCTATCAGATATGTAAGACCCTGTTGCTCTCTTTCTCAAGGAGCCGATATTTTGCAACGAAGCTAATCCAGGCTCTGTCCACGAGTGCAAGCTGGAGTCTGTCTTTTACGCTAGTATTGTCTCTCGTTCATCTGAAGACTGAAATTTCAGAGTGGAATAGTTCCAGCCATGAGAGCAGCAGGGTTGATCGTTCATTTCTTCCTGGTGCTGATGCCAGTTCTCTGTTCGGCATCCTACAGTGGTATTGATAATTATGGCTTCTCAAGTTCAGCAGCAGATGCTATTACATTAACTAACCTAACTACGACTACAGCAAATGCTGTTCAGGTTAGTTCTACAGTTCAATCGTTCTGTGTTTGACTTAAAACTAAAATCTTGATTAGGATGGCCTAATAAGTTCTTCAGTACGACTTCCAAAACCCCCGACATTTGTTGAGATACTGACAAGAATTTAGACCGTAATAATACCTATAACAATCACCGAGCCATGCCCGTGCGAATCTTCCCTGACGAGCTCCTCGACCAGCAGATCGTCAACGATTATCATTTCGTCGACAAGTACCACTTCGACCACGAGCACAATCACTTCCGTCATCTCAGTGTATCCAGTAACCACGTCTACGAGTTTCTCCACGAGTTACACCACAAGTACAGACACTATCACTCTTTACTCGACGTCCACAAGCTTGTCCACGAGCTTCTCTACAATTGTTTCGACAAGTACTTCTACAAGTACCTATACTAGCACGTCAACAAGCACTGGCACTATCACTGTTTACCCTACCACGAGCATCTCAACAAGTACGTACACTACTACAGAAACCAATTGGTGGACAACTTCTACCAGTTCTCATTATCGTCCGAGTACTAAACAGTTAACAGTCACTACTACTTATCTCACTACTTATACAACGACCTCCTTGTCCACCACACCAATTACTATTTCGGACACAATTACTACAACTGCAAGTACATATGTTACTGTCACTACTACAGCAATCATCTCGGTTACTAGCACGTTGCTCAGCACTTATGCTACCACCACCACTGTTAGTGATATAGTTACCGACAGTTTGACTGACACTATTTCTGTCACTCTAACTGCAACCCCTTCAACTGTCAGTGAGACAGTTACAGACTCGTTGACAACTTCAATTACTGTGCCTGCTACACCCACAACCATTACTCAAACTATTACAGAATCCGAAACCCTGTCTACTACAACAACAGCAACGGTCACATCTAGTTTTAGTATTTCGGTTTGTCCCAGCCTAATTGTCAACCCCACGTATACAGCACCTGGACCATTACCATCGGACTATACTTGGGGCTGTCCGCCAGGTTTTTTGTGTCACCCAAGAAACCCGCCTCCCGGGGGTGGTGATTGCAATTTTGCCATGGGGCCTCCTGCTGATACGTACTACTGCTCTCCGGATGAGTGCATTCCTGCCCCTAAACTCATTAACGATACAAATGAAACATGGGGTAATGGGTACAAGTCGGATAAAGTCGGGGTATACCCAGTTACTCCGGGATATTTTAACCTGAACCCGACGGAGTTTGGATTAAATTATAGCGTATTCACATTTCCAGAAGGTAATGAAGTTAATTGTTCATCTGAGTACTACTGCCGTGGATCGTATTTAGGAAATCCAGATGGAAATAAAAACTACGATAACGAAGGATATCCATTGCTATCTGCCATCAAGAGACAGGCCACTGGGGCAAAGACAGTTCCGACTCCTTGCTTCGATGAATGCGAGACCGCGGAACTTGAAGGTCAGAGCATGGGCAAAACACCAGCGCTTTGTCAGAGTTCATCGGTCTTCATGATTGATGTGGGACGTTGCAATGAGTGTATTTCGTTCCACGCAACGAACCAGACAACTACCAGGCCTCTTCCTGATTTTGAACAGTGGTTATCATATTGCAGCTCATTGGGAATCACCACAGGATCGTCTAGCACTTCAAGTAAAAGCCTATCTACATCTACCTCGAGCGTACCTGTACTTCCAGATTCGACAACAGGTACGACAACAGGTAGTGTAGGCGCCACTTCAAGTACAAGTACCACTTCGACCTTAAGCACTACCTCGATATCAAGTACCACTTCGACCTTAAGCACTACCTCGATATCAAGCACTACTTCGTCCTCGAGCGCTACTTCGATATCAAGCACTACTTCGTCCTCGAGTGCTACTTCGGTCTTAAGTACTACTTCAATATCAAGTACTATTTTGATCTCAAGCACTACTTCAAGACCAAGTACGGCTTCCTCCACATCTGGATCGTCGACTACAGAGCCCTCGTCGCCGTTGCAAACATCAACAACCACAGTATATTCGTCTAGCCAATCAGCCAGTCCAACGACGCGAACGACTGCAACATCTACGTTCAGCACAGGGACTACTGCATCTACAACATCTACTTCCAGTGTTCCCGAAACTTCTACTATACTACCTATAAGCTCATTGGCATCCAAGAGTAGTCCTGGATCGAGCCTATCTTCATCTACAAGCTTAGAAGCAAGCATCGTGAGCAGTGCTGTCTCTTCATACACGTCTACGAGTGCCAGTCCCAGGTTTAGCAGCACTGCCGTTAGTTCTGTCTCAACTTCCAGTAGCAGCGAAAGTGGCAGTACTACCTCTTCATCCACGTCCGTCACTCGTAGCTCTGGATATGGCAGCAGCAGCGCCGTCATAGCACCCCCGATAACTACAGGTGTCAGTCAAACGTTCCCTGTAGCGTCTGCCACGAGTACACTCAATCCGTATCAAGGTGCTGGACGACAGAACACTCAACCACTGCTCTGGAGGGATGTTGCCTTAATAAGCACGGGAATTTGGGTACTGGTAACTGTCATCTAAGTGGGCGACAGGAAGGAGGTATTATTATTGGAGTTCCATATGACAATTTGGTATGTATGCTTATTGGTATCCTTCAGTTGATCGGGTGAAGGATGAGTAGTAATTCTAATTTCCTTTCCTTTTTCCAAAGAAATAAAAAAATTAACAAAAGCTCCCCTTTCATTACACAACATATCAGTAATCTAATTCTTGTCGACGGTCTATCCTATTGCGTTAGCTTATTTCTATAGAAAATTGTAATTAAATATGTGCTACTTACGCGAGAAGGCTCTGAAGAACCCTATCTTATATCATCTTCTCAGATGATTTCGGCACAAGGAACATCAAGATGAAGTTGATTTCAAGCTAGCAAGCCATTCAGCCGACGATGTAACTTCGGCCTGACGCGTGAAGATCTTCTTCATCAAGAATTCATGGTTCTCCTGATCGCCGTCGAGGCAGAGGTCTTCCAACACGGTGACACGAAAGTCAAGGTCGGCTGCCTGACGAACCGTAGATAGCACAATGCCTGAGGTGCTGATGCCTGTGATGACCAGCTTCTGTGCGCCATAAGAGCGCAGAATAAGGTCCAGATCAGTGCTGGTGAAGGCCGAGACACGGTGTTTAATGACCACCACGTCTTGACCTGCAGGGGCCACTGCGGCGTGGATGTGGGAGGAAGAGTCATCCTCGCCAAACGCCTTCCACTGAAAAGCTTTGGCCGTCGAGGAATTGTGCGGATGGTGTTCTGGATAGCCTGGCCGGAAGCTGGTTTTTATGTAGACAATCTTGACGCCAGCGTCTCGAACTGCCTGAACCACGGGGGCGAGGCGTTCCAAGTATGCCTGGCCATTCGGGACGCGCTCGATTGTGCCGTTCTGAACGTCCCCGATCAAGAATACCGTCTTGTCCGACATGATTGTAATATCTTTGTGATGTTGATGGTTGTCAGTTGATGTGAAAGAATTTGGCTGACTTTTTATGCAGATGTCGGACGCCGGTGCCGCGCCCGGAACCGGCGCCTCAGGGCTGACCGGGCGAAAGTGAAACAAAGATCAAAATTGGATATTTTATTATTTAAGGCTTTAAATCCTACTTTTAGTTTTTGCTTGTGACAATAATTTGTACGGTGGCAATATCAAATCCCAAGACGTGCAGTGCTAGTTCAACTACTTATTTACCTATACATCTCATCCACAACACCGCTGGCCATCAATGCCCGGCAATTGCCCGTGTCTTCCCTCTACTAGCTAGCTATTGTTGCTGAGACCAGCAAGGTCATTAGATAAGAGCCATCATCATGGCCGAAGACAATCTCTCGATCGCAACCACGGAGCAAACTCCCAAAAATGACTCCGATCTCAAGAAATCATCGAGCAACGAGGCCCCGGAACCAAAAGATAGACAGTCGGCAACTCCCCCAAAGCAATTCTCGGTCTTTACAGTGAATCAAAAAAGGGCTATTGTTGCAATGGGGTCTCTGGCAGGCTTCTTTTCGCCGCTGTCCTCGAGCATCTATTTCCCTGCCTTGGATACAATTGCTACTGCATTAGGCGTTTCCGTTAGCCGGATTGACCTTACTGTTACCACATACTTGGTGGGTAATACACGCATACTCTCTGTATAACAGTCTTTCTGACCAATGCATTTCCAGATTATGCAGGGCATTGCGCCTACCTTAATAGCTGGTTTCTCCGATCGTGCAGGGCGGCGACCAGCGTATTTCATCTGCTTCACCATTTATATTGCGGCTAACCTCGGCCTGTCCCTCCAGAACAGTTACGCAGCCTTGATGGTCTTGCGTTGTCTTCAGAGCGGGGGCAGCAGTGGCACTGTCGCGCTGGCCAACGGTCTTGTAGGAGACATGATTACCTCTGCGGAGCGAGGCAGCTATATTGCCTTTGCGTCACTGGGGAGCATGTTAGGCCCATCCCTGTCTCCCATTCTCGGCGGTATCCTCAGCCAATACCTAAACTGGCACTGGCTGTTCTGGTTTCTTCTTATCTTCAGCGGCAGTTTCTTCCTTGTCTTGCTGTTTTTCCTACCGGAGACATGCCGGAAGATTGTCGATGATGGTTCTATTCCTCCTCCGCCACTGAACAATTCGCTGACCGACATGATCCGATATCGCCGAAGAAAGAGAAAAGGCATCCCAGTGGACCAAGAGAAGCTTGCAGAGCTTCGTAAAAACTACCGTTTTCGCTTCCCATCGCCCGTTCCCACTCTGCGTGTCGTCATGGACCTGGAAACATCAGTCGTATTGCTCACTACGGGCTTGCTTTTCGCCGTGTTTTATGCTGTTATGACGGGTGCCACGAGTTCTTTCCAGAATATCTATGGATTCAACAACATCCAGACCGGCTTGATGTACCTCCCAATCGGTGTTGGCGGGATTGTATCAGCCTTCACCACCGGACGGATTGTAGACTGGAACTTCCGGCGTCACGCAAAACGCGCAGGGATGACCATCGTCAAGGGTGTGAAGCCAGATATTACTAATTTTAATATCGAACGTGCGAGGCTGGAGATAGCCTTGCCCGTTTATTACCTCGCAAACATCATAGTGCTGATATATGGCTGGCTGATGGAGCGCAAGGTCAATATAGCAGCCCCGATCATCCTTCTCTTCTTCAGCGGCTTCTCTATCAATGCAACCTCTCAGATCCTGAATGCTCTGATGGTTGATCTCTGGCCGGGGAACTCTGCAGCTGCTACAGCCGCAAACAACCTTTTCCGTTGCGAGTTGGGTGCTGCCGCATCAGCGGCCATATCGCCCATGGTCAGTGCGATGGGCACTGGTTGGGCTTATACAACATTAGCTTTGATTTCGATTGCCGCGTCGCCGTCATTCCTGGTCATCATGAAACATGGGATTAAATGGCGCCAGGAGAGATGGCGCAGACAAAACGAACGCAAGGATTAATCAAAAGAGCAGTACGTATATTTATTTTCCAGCATGGCATTCTCATGTTTTATTTACCTAGATCTATTCTTTCCTTGCTTTTCCCTCCTTCGTTTCTCACCTCGGGCATAGAATGCATAAATAGATCCTATTTCAATTTCATCATGTTCAATAGACATTAGCTAGGTAGTTTTAATACAATAGTTTACCGGGCAACGACGAATTGACCGACCACAATAGTCACAATCACCAACATAGCTGCAACTTCTCTACAGGGTATGACCGCACATGAACTTCTGGTCGTCAAGGAGAAGGCTTCGTTCGATCTTTAGCTGATTTATCAAATCCAGATACGCAACCACCTTCGCGTACTCCATTCTTATGTCGTCGAAATGGCTCAGAGAATCGCGAATGACCCCTGGCTTGCTGATTTGCATTTGCGTATAGTCCTTGGTTGAGGAAGGAAGACGCATTCGCCAATCCTTCTCCATCTTCTTGACTTTTGCAACTTGTTCTTGGGTTACCTCGATCATTTCGCCTATGTCGTTGAGATTCTGCTTCAGGCGGCATGTCGTCTCCGCAATATCATTTCGACAGAGGAGCGTGGCGAGGTGTTGGACGGCTACTGAATCAGATGCTTTCTTTATTTTGTAGGCGACCTCAAAGTCAGTGCGAGTATTCAAGGACGGGTCTTGTAGCTGTGCTGCTGAGACAGGCGTGGGCGTGGTGGCAGAATCAGTTGTGGCCACGACAGTATTTGTTGCGTCATGGTTATCATTGGCCGATGAACAACGCGTCTTGTTGCTCATTTCTGGTGGTATCAAGAAGCGCACTTTTGCACAACTGGACTTTGACCTGGATCCTGCTAGGAATTCACAATGGTGTTCAGCAAAGAAGCTTTTATGCGTCATTATCAGCAGGAAACTGACCTTTTGGTTTGGACTTGTGAGTGACCAGTGCTGGCACTAGAGCAGTCATTGTGAAATGGAATGTTGATCTGAGTCGAGCTAAAGTTGTTCTCTAAATCTATTTGTCTCCTGGGGAATGAAGCGTAAAGGACTGCAAAGCCATGGAAGATGATGTCTCTTATGAAGATAGAAGGTAGGCAGGCATGACAAAGAATTTATGGCAATGCACCATACAGGAATAGCTCAATAGGAAAGTCACAATAGGCCAGTGAGCTTTTTGACGGACATGTCCTTACAATTCATTGTTTGACGTCAGTTGAGGGCATGGCCATTGCTTTGATATTGACACGTGATTCCAGCTCAGGGCTGGACCGAAGCCTCCAGTGACAAGCTGGAGGACACTGGCATATTCTGGCATCTTTGTGAATTTGAATTATCTTGATCACATTAAAACACTTCTACAGTATTTTGTCTAAAGACTCTTAGCCATGTTCATTGAAAGACAGGATATGTCATACATCAATTAGTTCGTGTCAATTTTCACAACATTGCTAGAATGGGTGTAAGACCTGTTGTAAGTCCGTGGACAATTGCAAGAATCTGGATAACCTGAATATCCATGATATCATCCAAAGCATCATAAACCTCAAACTGCCACTGCCACTGCCACTGCGTTCCCATGGCATTCAGTTCATACAGTTTTAGTCATTGAGATTTTAAGTCATACAGAACGAAGGGCCCAACATAAAGAAGAGTGCTCAGAGCTATAGTCATACTTATGGGCGATCCTTCCTCTTCGACACCCTGGCCATAAAGTGCCATGGCTGGACACAGAACGCTCCGTTGATGTCGCCTTCAATTTTATAGTCCTTATCCGCCAGTTCCAGATCCACTTCTCGCAGGACTGTAATGAGTGTAATCCAACTCCACTGCCACGCAAATTTGGTCCCAAAGCAACTTCTCTTGCCATTTCCAAACCCCTTCTTGACTCCCGCGGGAAGTCTGTCGTATGCCGCACCGAGCATACGCTCAGGACGGAATGCGTCTGGCTCGTCAAAAACCGCAGGGTCGCGGTTCACGGCACCAAGAATAGCAATTATAGCTTGGTTATTGGGCACTTGGAATCTGCCACCGGCAAGTGAGACGTAAGGCCCTGTATTTACATCGGGATGAGGCTCAATATTGAAGCCAGGCGCCACTGCGGATAAGCGCATAGCTTCACGGAGTATGGCATTGGCAAACTGAAACTTTTGGAGATTCTCGTAGGTGAGTTCCCCATCAGCGCCCAGAATAGAGTCGATCTCCTCGCGCGCTTTGGTTATGTATTGCGGGTTCTTTAGTACATAGTATAGTGCGAAGCTGACAAAACATGGTGACGTTGCCGAGCCAATAAAGATATTGATGATTTCATCAATAACTTGTTCATGGCTGAGAGATGCGCCCGTTTGAGGATCTTTACCATTGAGCATTGCATTCAGCATGTCCTCCCTTGGCTCCTGTTCAGCCTTACGCTTGGCAATGATATCGGCGCAAAAAGACCTCATCGTGCGGATATCCTTGTCATAGCCGCGTTGATAGAAAAGCCAATTCAGCAGTTTTGGGCGGGTGGGACGCTTGACAGCTTCCATGGTGGATTGGTCAATGGCAGTCAGAAACTCTGGGAAAGGCCCTGGCATCCAGTCGCCCTTCTGGTGGAAGAAACTCCAGACAGCCACTTGCAAATTCAGCCGTTTGAGGCCATCTGCAACATTCACCTTTTGACCAGGCTTGGATGTCCAAAATGGCACAATCGCTGAAATGGTGTCGCGTTGGTCGGCAAAGGTAATCTGATTCGATTTGTCCGTCACCCATGGAGACATAATACGATGAGCAGGTCCCCACACACTATCTAGTTCCGAATTGTATGCCGTGAACAAGGAGGCGTGAACTGCCTGGCGGATCTCGACAATGGGCCCGGTCACGCATTTGCGGAAACGAGATTCGTCACAGATTTCTTCTAGGAGCGCAGCACTGCATACAAAAACAATTTGTGTGCCGAGAGCATTAATTTTGAAGATAGGACCTTGCATGGAAAAGTCAATGCCGTGGATAGATCTAGCAGTGAACGTACATACGTACCCCATTTAGCAGCCAATTTGTTGAGCGAAGTCCAGGTGTTGCTAGGGTCGACATCAAAGACATTTCCAAGCAAAGGTACGCCTGGTGGCTGAGGGATCTTGCTTGTCATTTTTTACAATTTCCAATTTCCAAGTTTCGGTGATCGTAGAACAAGAGTGTAAGCAACAAAACACCACCAAAAGCGAGTCACTTAGCCAGCTTCAGAGCTAAGAGGTAGCAATTGGACTGCGTAACTGGGAGCAGCTTCGATCAGATAGAGATTAAGTTCCATTTTCTTCAGAGAACTCAGCCAGCCGCATGCTGTGGTGGCCAAGCTAAAAACTTGGTTTGCCAGAGCTCTGTTCTTCCAGCTACGTATCTGAATTCTGAAGTCACCGCTAGAACAGAAGCACGAGCCAGTTCTGTGTAGGTGGATATGAAAGAAGCCAATTAGAAGTCTCACTTTCGTCATGCTGCATTCTCTTTTCCCAATGACAGAGCGTGCTTGATGATGGATGGCAAGCAAGCGGAGCGGTTCGTCGATCTCGAAACTCAAGATTGGTGGCCTCCATAGTCCGTACAAAAGGGAACGGATCGCCCCGGGCCCACGGTGATTTGGCGTGAAGAGCCACTAAGCCTCTAAGGCTGCCAATCAGACCCAATCTCGGACTCGGAGACACTTGTCGATGGCGCACCTTTCTCTGCACTACATAACTAGTCGACGCCGGACGGGGCTGTTTTGACAAGGAGCTGGAGCACCGAGCCTGTGCTATCAACCTATCACTGCCATGTAACACCGTAGTGACCGTACACGGAGATGCACCACTGCACATGATTGCCACATACGGAGTACTCCGTAACTGGCACTGAGTTAGTTGGATCGGAGTGACAAGGCGTGCATCCTGCATGTGAGCTGTCGACCAACTCTGAAGTCCGTCACGTGTCTCTCGCTACTCGGTCTGCATCAATTATTTCTATTCACTACGGAGTCCATGGGTTACAGGTATGGCCTGTTTACATTTAACTACACCAAAGTAAGACTCCATACATCCCCCAGACGATTATTCGCTTCGCCCAAGCCACCCTGTACAATGATTGTGTCCTTGCTAGCAACATCAGCTCCAAACCAGCCTCGTGCATCAGGAGCTTCATCGCCCTGGGTGACAACGCGATGCCAGGTCTTTGCGGCAGTATCAAATGCCCACACGTCGCTTAGCATCTTTCCTGCGCCTTGGTGTCCCAGATTGCTGGGGTCGCTCTCGCCAAAAAGGGTAACAATGTAGCTCTTGCCCTCGACGTCTACTGGAAGTAGCGCACTAACACTGCGTGGTGTTGGGCCGGTTTGATTGTCCGGACTGTACGAGTGCGAATCCCAAGTGTCACTCTCAGGGCTGTATACATCCACACTACCCCCTTGTTCGTGCTTCCCATCAAACCCATTCATGCGGTATAGCTTCCCATTAGCGAAAGCAATGGAAGTGCCTCCACGAGCTGGCCCTGGAGCAGGAGAGAGCTCCTTCCACTGTTGGGTGGCCAAGTGGAACGACCACAAATCCGATAGTCGCCCAGTTTCAGGGCAGCCTGCATGGACGTACAAGGTGTCCTGCCCGTCGCTACACATGCAGTGGTAGCTGCGTGCGGCTGGGAAAATGTCCGAGTTGGATGGTGAAAGGCATGACCAACTCCCAGTCTCGGTACTGAGTTTCCAGAGAGCGCCTTTCTCGTCAATGGGCGCCATCGCAATGCCACCGCGTCCAGAGAAAAGGTAAATATTCTCTCCTATTGTTGCGGTTGCTGTTCCCACACGGGGAGAAGGAGCTTGCGGTGTCGGCTCTATGGCACGCACGGCGGCTGCTAGAGTATCAGAACCCATTTATACCTAGGTACAGTTGACTCGTAATATGTTATTTACCTTCGTTGGTTACTGAAACGACATGAACGGCATTATCTCGTGGCTCTCGAGGCCGCAACTCTCCTCCGAATACGTAGACTTGTCCGTCGACGACAGAGAGCGCCTGTGACGACCGCTGCAATATTTCAGCATCGAGGATCCTGTTCCATTTGGCGTTAAGCTGGGCCATGATGATAGCACTTTGTCTTGTTTTTGTTCTTGTTAGTCGTGGATGATTCTCATGCTTTTAAGGTGGATTGTTCTGGCCACCAAGGTCCTGAGGGGCTCGTTTTGTAAGTTATGGAATGCGGCAGCCATGATTGGCTCCTTACGTACAGTAATAGTATCGGCCCGTAATTTTACAATTTTTCGCAATTTTTTGTAGGGAAGAAGTTAGAACTACCAAAACACTTCATACAACATACAATGTACATAGTTCTTCGACCTCGCAAAGAGTCGGCGGCCTCGTATAGACTCGGAAGCAAGAATGGCCAGCAATGGATCTGAGGACGAGAGGGACGCTGAGGCAGCAGAGACCGAACCCCTTCTGTCATCAGTGCCTGCGCATCTTGCTCGCCATTTATATGTATCCCACTGGCTCTCAACATGGAATTCGCGCCTTTTTGAGTTCGGCTCTGTGCTTTTCCTAGCATCCATATATCCTGAGACACTGTTACCGATGTCTGTATATGCGCTGGCGCGTAGTGCATCTGCCATCGTCTTTTCTCAGGCTATGGGCTTCTGGATCGACCGCGGGGAACGGCTTGTTATTGTACAGATATCTATTGTCGGCCAACGCCTTGCAGTGACTGCAAGTTGTGGTATATTCTGGGCATTGCAGAAACAACAGGAAGATGTCCACGGATCCTTGAAAACTGGTCTTTTCGTGGCCACCGTTATCCTAGCGTGCGTGGAGAAACTGTGTTCGGTAGTGAACCTCGTATCCATAGAACGAGACTGGGTAAGTTCCAGGGTTGAGGTCTGATGCTTGATAGCCCGCTAACCATTCATGGCAGATTGTTGTCATCACCGAAGGCAACGAATCCGTCCGTAGAGGTTAGTATAGGTGAATTATTTGCGAGGCCATGTTTGCACCGCTGACTTTCTCCAGTGATGAATGCGAGAATGCGAAGGATCGATCTTATCTGCAAGCTGCTGGGGCCGCTGACTATCTCTTTCGTGGCTATGGCATCAACGTTGATAGCGATTCAAGTTACCCTGGGCCTGAGCATGGCCTCGGTTCTGGTTGAATATTTGTGTATTGCTCAGGTAAGTGATCTTTACTCCTAAGTTGCATACATGTTGGCCACTCACTCCATTACAAGGTGTATAAAAAGTTTCCCTCTCTGCGGCGAACTGCGCCTCAAATTCTAGATGCCAATCTTGCTAGTGATGAGGATGTACAGGGTATAACAAAAACCGTCTTCGAGTTGTTAAAATCTGGACTCTCTGGAATTGTGCCTGTTTCCTCCCTTAGTTTCTATTTCCACCATTCAGCGTTTGTGCCGTCATTTGCACTGTCTCTCCTTTACTTGACCGTTTTGTCCCTGTCTGGGCAGATGATCACATATCTTGTTTCTGTTGGCTACAGCACTCTCTATGTCGGTATTGCACGAACGGCGAGTACTGCCCTTGAACTCAGCGCTACGTGGATAGCACCCCGAATGATGAACCGGGTGGGCATCGTCCGCGGGGGAATCTGGAGTCTTTGCTGGCAGATGGGGTGGCTCGCTGTAGGCGTGACATGGTTTCTCGCGGACTTTAAGAACAAGGACAGAGATGTTTTTGTTTCAGCAACTGGTCTTGTCGTAGGAGTTGCTTTGAGTAGGATCGGTCTCTGGGGTTACGATTTGTGTGCGCAGAATCTGGTACAAGATGTGAGATTTTTCTTTCCTTCTTTCTTTCTGGGGCCGAAAATAGACGACAGCTATACTGATTTATATTCTCTTTAGGAAGTCGATGATGCCCATCGCGGCGAATTTTCCACGACCGAGACCGCTTTTCAGAATTTCTTCGAACTGCTGTCCTACGCATCGACCATTGTCTTTTCGAAGCCATCGCAGTTCCACTGGCCGGTGGCTATCAGCACCGCTGCAGTTTACCTCGCAGGTGGTCTTTATGCGTACTTTGTGCGCCAGAGGCGAGGCCATTTGTTTCATCCACCGGTGTGTCTGGCGCAGAAGAGAGTTCTCGGTCGAACAACTCAACATGGAGAATAAAATGTATATATTAATTAGACATTGTATCATAATTTTGAACACATATCTTGCGAGAGACGAGTTGTTTGTGCTATAATATCTGTCCATCAGCCTAGCTCGATGTTGTTTAGTGTATGTAAGTTAAGTATGTAAGCTTAAGGGCTGAGCTCCCAGGTTTCAACCGGACGGCTACCTAGGTACGTTTCAGGTTTCAACTTGCCTCTGTCACAACCATAGACGAAATGTCAAAATGAAGAACAAAAATATCTAACATGAGGACAGAGACGACTACTCGGTCTGCAAAATGGCTGCACGGCCTCCGCGGCATTGCGGCCGCCATCGTGGCTTTCGATCGGCTCTTTATGGGCGACGTCGACTTCCCCTTCCGCTCGTTCTGGGCTGACCCAGCAGCACAGAATCGCTTCTGGATCCAACTGCCGCCCTTCAGGATCATCTTCGCAGCTCGGGCGATGGTAACGCTGTTCTTCGTCGTTTCCGGCTATGCGATTTCCATCAATCTTTTGCGGGCGCGTCAACGCCGCCAGCTCGAATTCCTCGGCGAGGTTGCTTCGTCAGCCACGCGACGCATATTCCGTCTCTACCTGCCCGTGCTGATGGTCGTGTGCCTTTCGCAACTCCTCTTCTTCGTCAACCTGTATAACCTGCCCCGCTCTGTGCACGGCGAGTCCATTGAGAAATTACGCGCTAAACATGCAAGCAACGAAATTCATCCCTGGTGCGCACCATGGAGCCATCTACAGTACTTAGTTCGGTACATGATGGACATCGTCAATCCGTTCGTGGCATTGCAATATAAAAATAAGGGGAATCTCGATTTGAATGAACAATTCTGGACAATGCCAATCGAGTTCCGGGGGTCGTGTTTGATCTACTTTCTAGTCGTTGCCATGGCCCCATGGAAGGCCCAAAGGAGGTCGCTCGCTCTCGTGGGCTTGTCTCTGTATTTCCTCTGGTATGGGATGTGGGACATTGCAACATTCATTGCAGGCTTATGGCTAGCCGAACTCAAGGTTGCTGAAGAGTGCGAACAACAGCAGCAGTACCTGCGTACAGACGACAATTCAGATGAAGAAATTGAAATAGGGAATTCGCTCCTACGGCAGTCATCATCCAACTCCTTGCCATCGTCGTCCTCGTCGTCTTCCTCGTCAGCGTCATGGAGCGGAAATGTCGTTGGTGACGGTAAAAAGTCGCGTTCCATAATGACACTTCCCGCCGTGATAAATCTAATTGTCTTGTCCCTTGGCATTCATCTACTCTGTCTTGGCGACGAGGGGATTTTGACTCGAGGATACCGTGCTTTACTATTCATCCAACCCTCTAGCTGGGACAAACGAGACGTGGTGCATTTCAGCTGGAAGTCCGTCGGTGCCATAATGACCGTTTACGCGATTAGCAACTCGCCTGGACGGCTGTTGCAACGACCACTCGAGACTTCTCGCTGGATTCAATACATGGGACGCATCTCATTCCCGTTATATTTGATTCAGCAGATCGTATACAATCTCTGGCGCGAACCCTTGAAGAATTCGATCTGGAAGTCTTTTACGGGATATCCATATCCTGGTGGAGATCTTGCAGACAGAGAACCGTTTGCTCGAGCAGTAATGTGGATTGGTTCGACGATGATCCTGGGGCCGGCGTTGATGTTTCTGGCAGATGCCTTTATGAGACATGTTGAAATACCTTGCATGACACTGGCAAGGAGGGCGGAGAGGTGGTTGATGTGAGCGTATGTACTCTCCTAGGCAGCCTTTCGAAGTCAGGCCAGTCTTTTGACGTGATACTCTTTTACTTAAAGACAAGAGATTTTCCTGATATGTCTCTTCTCGGCAAGCATGCCAATTGACCCTACTTTACCCTCAATCCCTATGTCCAAACGCCATGCTATAACACCAAAAATAACATGGGAAACACGCCCCCAGATCATTATTATATAATTAGGCCTCCCAGTTTACACTATACAACCAAGCACAAAAATCAACCAAAAGCCGGCGGCGAAGGTCCCAAACATGCCTTTTCAGCTGCTAAGGATTTGTACCTGGACAGCAAGTCGGTCGTCGCGACACCGCCTTGATGCATGAAGTTGAAATGTGCTGCCAGGGCAGTGCCCTCGATCAGAATGGCTAGGTTGACCGTCAGCAAGACTCTGGATATTATAAGAATGATATATAAATATATAACTCACGTCTTCCCAGATCATGCGGGAGCTTCAACACAATCATGTCCTCGTCTCCTTGATCATCTGGCCAATTGAACACATCGGTATCAAGAATGTCGCTTCCTAGGATAGCCAAAAAATTGATCCGGATGCGCTCGCCTTTCATGTCCCATGGTTTGTTGAACTTGTACAGATCCAGCTGGTCGGTTTCGATGTTCTCGAGCAGCGAATAATGCTGCTGTGCCGCGATCGCCCAGCTTTCGTACGTAGGCCCCCACACGTCATAGATGAGTTGGGCGACAGGCGTGCGGTTTAGTGCCTTGTCGTCCTGAACACGCAACCAGCGATGGTTGGGGAATGGTGGTGGCACGTAGTCTAGTGACCACGTGAAGTCGGCTGGCCCCGTCCAGTTAGGGTGCGCCGAAGGTCTCCACGATGCTCCGTGGTTGAAGGTCGCGAAGCGTTTGGAAAGTGAGCTTTCATTTTCCTCGGAAGACTGCTGCGGCTCCTTCTGCGACTGCTCATCCTCCTCGTTTTCTCGATGCTCCTCCGCTAGCGGCATCACTTTCTTCATATCAAAGCCTGGCGGGAGATCTGGAAAATACGGATGCAGCGCGCCCATATGATAGTGCAAGAAGCTCAGCGGTGGGTTGTTGATGATGTTGGCTGACACGGCGAGTGCGTCGGGGCGTTCGAGTTTTCTGGTCACGATGCGTTCGATGGTGTCGTCTGCGAACCAGACCTACATGTCGACTAGCAGTCAGCGTCATAATGATTGAAAGTGGATGGATGAAAGCAGAGGACTGAAAGAAAAATGATACGAACAATATCGTCGTCAATTTTGATGTACATGGTGTCGCGATCGGCTATACGCCAAATCTTAGAGTAGTCAGGCCACCAGACAGGCTCCGGAAGAACGTGCGTCTTATAGTGAGAAGAGCGAGCCAGAATCTGATCGAGATAGGCCAAGTCTGCTTCGTCCTTGGTATTAACAACCCAAATGACATTGTCCAGCCAGCCGCCATTCGCAACCAGGTTTCTCTATGCTCTGGTCAGTTTCATTCAAAGTTCGGACGTGCCGGTGACAGACCTCGAGATAACAGTGCATCGACTCAACTCTGTCCCGACGGCCATAGAAAATGAATCCGCTGATCGTCAATTTGTCCGGTTTTCCCGGAAAACGTGGGTTTTCGGAGGCCCAGGTGGTCGGGTTCCCAGGCTGAGCTGGTGGTGGGAAGTCTTTTGCCGGAGCATGAGGTGTCGCAGTGCCTTGCTTTCCATGCTCGACTTGACTTGTTGATGACGGTGCCGCGGGCAAGGATAATGAAAATGGATGCGTGTTTCCATCGGATGCTGTTTTCTCTCCTACTTGCGTGCCCTTCGCCGTGGTATCTTTGTCCTCGTCCTCGTATCCATAAGTTCCGCTTGCACTTGCATCCTTGTCGCCTATATTGATCAACGCACTAGAATCTTTGCCGCTATGGGTGAATTTTGCATCGAATGGAGAATTGATTGCAGCCAGTCGATCTGCCGGTCTCCAGAGGAACAATGAGACAAGGACTAACGAGACGATCGCCGAGGTCAAGATGATTCGACGAGGAGTTGCGAGCATTGTTCATGACGTATTGTATTCAAATTCCGAAAAAAATAATATTTTTGTGACCGTCATGGAGTCTTGAAGTAACGAACGGACAGAGTGACGGCTTATGCCTAGGGGTTGTTGTTGTACAGGGTCTGAGCGCCGTTACACAGCAGCGTCGTTACACAGAAGAGAGAGATGCCATACAACCGAGTCTCTCTTTTTACAAAGGAGATAAAACCGCGAAAAGAGAGAAGTGACTGGAGAGCCGCTTCACACAGGAAGAAGATGAGAGGGAAGCTGAAACAAACAGCGCATTTCCAGTTGCCCGACAATTTTTAGCATTGGCATAAAGGAAATGCCAAGTGTGTCCACTGTCTAAGATTGGGTTCTGACTTTTGACTTTTGTATTTAAAACTTATTTCCAGCCACGCGAACGGAGTCTATCAATTTGCTCTGCATTCCAACCAGGGTTGCCATGCCGCATGCGGGTCGGCCAAGACTTGGAGACTGTCGCCGCCATGAGTATAGGGCCGTCACGGTCGCGAATACGAAGAGGGCTGACGCGAAGTATGTACAATTCCGACGTAGTCTTGTTTCTGAACCGGACGCACTGGCTGTGGGCCGTACCATACTTCGCTGCTCGTGTTTGACAGTGCGGGCTTGCGCCATGGAATATGCATACGACCGGGAGTCAATCTTAGCCGACCACCATCGGATAACATCTGATTTGTTTTCTTTCATGCCGCACAATTGTAGACCTAAGACTACTAGATTGAGATTCTCTAAGAGACGTTCAGCAGAGGCCCGAGGACACTACTGCACCCTATTGTCACTGAAGCAGCTGGCAAGCACAAAAACTTCCCGTGTACATTCGCAGGGATACATTTAGCGAAGTGATTACACTGCATGTATATTAGTCCATATGCATGTATAATGTATGAACAGACCCTGTTGCTATTTATGATGATATGTGTCACGACAACGCATATGACCTGCCAAGAAAGATTCGTTGAGCACAAGAATTGCGCCGCAATATTCGCAATGCTCCTAGGGTTCTTATCATGGTCAAAACCTGTTAGGTCATCGCTTCTACATATTCTATTGGTTGCGGGTGCATATACTGTTGATCGCTAGGTGTCAGCGGCACAGTAGGGATACTACACTATACTCAGAAGAGCAGGCTTATCGTACTATGTACACTAGAAATACTATCGGTCTATTGGATGTACTACCTCATTGCTTACAGAAACCGCCCCATTTGACTCGGTATATATACTTCTTGCGCACTCGCGCTCTCTTTATAACTCGCTTGCGAGACTATTAAATTCAATGTTTGTGTTTCATTAGACTTGAGTGATATTACATCTTACCCTCACACTGTGCCGTAAGAAGCTAAGCCATTTTGGCCTCTGCGGGCACTGCGCTTGTAGGAATCTAGTTGCTAAGCTGCTAAGAGGGAACACAAAATACCCCCGATCTGTGGCCTAGATCCCGGACTATGCAGCACCCAGACCTTACGAGGTCTGACGAAGATTGGGTAAAGTCGACTGATGAACCACCATGACTTCAGATGGCACTGACACGATGTGAGAGGGGACTGGGAGACCCCTTGGAGCGAAGAAAGATTCAAAATCGCATCGCCCAGCGCGCCTATAGTACGTCGTCCATGCTCCGCGTCATGTAGCTTGATTATCACCGCGATGGATACTCAACGGATCATATGCTGACGCTTGAGTGCAACCGTAGGACGTAACATGCGCGAGAGATCGAATGAGATCAAACAGTTAAAGCAACAGCTTAGAACGTACGAGGAGTTACACTCGCATGGTATTGCAGAAGACGGACATATGCTATCTCAACAGAGCAGCAGCCCGCCGATACTGCCACCTAACAAGCAGGGCGTTAGAGGCTGGTGTCCTCCACAGCAGGCTCCTTCGCCAGTAGCGCCAGGCGAGGAGCGGTATAATGTGCCATTTCCAAACGACTCTCAGTTCAGCCGCGTGCAACAGAAAATCTACCCAGCTCCAATAGATCGGCAACCGGAAAACATGAGACCAGCTACACAGCAACAGATGGAATGTTAGACGCCGACCAACAGCCAAAGGATTGTTACCGAACCCCTAACGCCTACACCAAATGTCCCAATGGAAGGCAGAATCTGTAACAACGTTACGAGGGATACGTATAATTACGTTCGAGAGGGATCACAGAAAGCTAAGCACACAAGGTAGGGTATGGAATGTCAATGTACTGAAACCTATCTCTCCCTGCTATGCCATGTCTGCACTTTATATACACAAGTGTCATTGTTATCAATACTGCCTTAGTATCCGACTGAGTAACTCCGGTTTACTATAAGTCCGGTTCACTAACTCCAGCGTACCGACGTGTGCTCGTCAAAGAACAAGGACTCCGTGAATAGCTTCGAGGAGCTTCGTACAGCACTAGATTGTCTGACTAGACTGCTTGGGTTGTTACAGAATCAGGTTCGATGACATACTACCACTGAGTTCAGCCAATCTTTCTGCAACGACATACGAGAACTTTGATTTTGGCATGGCTGAATCGACCAATAAAAGCCGACAATCGACATCATTGCTGCATATCGCGGTTGCGGGGAATCACATAGAAACCATCAAGGTGTTGCTGCAGGACCACAGTGTCATGATTGATGATAAAGACAGTGACGGTTTAACACCTTTGCAGCGGGCCGTTATGAGCGGCAAATCGGAAATTGTTAAGCTACTCCTTGAGCATAATGCTGATACGGGGCCTGTCAGAGGCGGTGATCTACCTCCAGGGTTGTTGACGGATTCGGGACGAACTTTTGTGGATCATAAGACTAGCTAGTCAGTATCAATAAGAATACGGCTCTACAGGTACATGTACACTAAATGAAGCAAGTGCACGGGGCTGACTGAATCTTACTATCGGCGTTGCAGCCGTGTTCTCATCTCCTGGACATTGCTTACTGCTAGTAGATTACAGTCAGCCACTTGCTTACTAAATCACACGTAGCTATAAACAATGAGAAAAGGGAAGAGAAGAAGTTCAATTTTATTGGAAAATATAATGTTGGTGAGAATGATCTCAGATGGATTGTGTGTGTGTGTAGGATCTCGGTAAGCGAGATCCTGCAGAGAAGCTATCTGCGGGTGGATCAAGTGGTGCCTGGGGCACCAAAATGTTATATCAATTATTTTGCGAGTTTACATCAAATGGCTGAGAGCGTCACGGAAAGAGTGCGGAGCGTGCATATCCATAGCTGGTCGCCCGTAGCACTTTAAAGTGTGCATTCCATCGAGTGGACATAGTACTACCTTGAAGACTGCATGTATTCACAAGTGTCGGACCTACTATGAACATTTAAGAGTAGCTGCCTCTTGGAAGTAAAAGGCCGGCTGAATATGCCGAGCCCTCAAGTAGATGATAGCCGCACCCATAACCATGGCGTTCTCATTCCGGTTGTGACAAGGATGTAGATGCGCAACGCGAGATCGTGGAAGCCGTACCAAGTTGGGATTGCCTGGAACGTGCGATGATGCTTGCATGGTTGAGAAGAGACCCTTACGACAAAGAGGGTATTTGCACCGGCTGAAATCATATTTCGGAGGTCTTCACGAGCTCCCTCGACCGTGCAAGCGACAATCACGCCGAGAGCAGAGACTACAGTACTTCACCGCCTCCCGCACGCTACCCTAAAGCCCCACAAGCAAGCTCGCCTTTCTGTCTAGACATGCTAAAAATTGCGAACCCTATCCTTATTAGGACTAGCGTGGTGCTGTACTGCCATATGACCAGCTAGAGATTAAGAGAAGCTGACTGCAACGGCACGCCCCAGCAAGATCCACCGCTTGGTGTATTTGCCACACTCCAAAGGGCAGCTTTAACCGAGATCTAGTTGGAGGGATCCAATCATAGGCAATCTAGGGACTCGGCGTGACCAAGCCTGCCGCACCTTATCCCCTACTTTGGGGGCTTGTGTAATTAGCTATGCCTCTTCCGGTTAACTAGGGATCCTTGATATGCGATTGGC
>JAMAFX010000257.1:0-30476 GCA_023625875.1 Trichocomaceae sp. PYS4502 | reverse complement strand
TTCAAAATCTCTAGTATAGTAATTCGTCAAAATTGTGTTTCAGGTGGTTTTGTGTTCCAGGCGGTGAGGGACGGTACTATATAGCCTCAGCAAGAATGTACTGTCCCGATGGGCATTTGGGGTTAGCTATTGCCTGAATGGGCCTGGTTGTTGGTGAAGATCACACGTTTGGCGGGGTGTTCGTTTTCGCGTGCATCTCGAGTGCGATCTGGAACGCTAGCTCCATTGGAGGTGGTTGATATGCCCTGTCGCCGTTCTCTTCGCCTGAACGTCTTCGGCTTGCACCCACGGGGCGACTGCGGCCGCACAACACACTCGCAGTTCATCTAAGGAAGACGGTGGCATAACTGATATGCCTGTGGCAGCTGGCTTATAAATTATCCACTTTCAATAGTAGAATAATATAACTAGTAGTATGCATAAAAATGCACAATGGGTACCTTAGAAGTTAGGTCTGAAGGGGTGCAATCACGTGGGCCGCGTCGACCCAATCACAGCAGGAGGAGGCCGACAGCTCTCTTTCATCGACATTCGTCATTCAGGATACTCTCCCTCAATCACCCCAGTTGCTTCTGAACCTCCTGCGAGTCCCTTGACTACCTGCCCGCCGGAGAGTACTAGACGTAATCCGCGATGGAACACCAATAATGCGAGCTGCTGCTTTTACGAATCCGCATATGGCCGGTCGGCCAGTAGCTCTGGGTCTCGCGAAGCTACTGGTCCTGCTGATCGCTCAATTACCCGCGATTACCACCGCCTCTCCCACTGCACTGCATGGCATCTGGGCGAAGCATGAGGATCTGGGGAAGGATCCCGATAATCCGGCCCTATGGTTGTATCTAGGCATTTCGGTTGTCCTGGTTCTTGGAGGCGGGGCGTTTGCGGGATTAACCATTGCACTGATGGGACAGGTGGGTTGCGAGCTTTATCCCGCATCATCTTTGCATCAACGGAAATAATTAATCGGTTTTACGCTTTAGGATGAAATCTACCTCCAAGTGATCAAATCGTCGGGCGAAGCTTCGGAGAGGAAAAACGCCACAGCCGTGCTGAATCTATTGCAGAGAGGGAAACATTGGGTCCTTGTGACGCTGCTGCTAAGCAATGTGATAACTAATGAGACGCTGCCTATCGTGCTAGATCGCTCACTCGGAGGCGGTTGGCCGGCAGTCGTGGGGAGTACTGTGTTAATTGGTACGATCCAAGTAAAGGAAGTGAGATTCTGCCCAACGCCGGTACTAATTGCATACAACTCTAGTCATCTTCGGAGAAGTCGTTCCTCAATCGATCTGTGTTCGCTATGGGCTGCCAATTGGGGCATGGATGGCCCCCTTTGTCCTGGTTCTCATGTACCTCATGGCACCGGTGGCGTGGCCTGTTGCCAAACTCCTCGACAGGCTCTTAGGCGAAGATCATGGCACCATATACAAGAAAGCGGGTTTGAAGACATTGGTGACCTTGCACAAGTCTTTAGGCGCCGCTGGTGAGCAACTGAACTCAGACGAAGTCACCATTATCAGCGCCTGCTTGGACTTGAAGGAGAAATCCGTAGGAAGCATTATGACTCCGATGGACGATGTTTTCACCATGTCTGCAGACACCGTTCTTGACGAGGAAATGATGGACCTAATCCTATCTCAGGGTTATTCCCGTATCCCTATACATGCAACCGACAACGAACAGAACTTTGTAGGCATGCTGCTCGTCAAGATGCTCATTACCTACGATCCAGAAGACGCAAAAATGGTTCGCGATTTCGCCCTTGCTACACTACCTGAAACACGTCCAGAAACAAGCTGCTTGGATATCGTGAACTTTTTCCAGGAAGGCAAGTCTCACATGGTTCTAGTATCTGACTATCCGGGCGAAGCACATGGGGCTCTGGGGGTCGTCACTCTTGAAGATGTCATTGAAGAACTGATTGGAGAGTATGTTTTTGAAACTCTATTTCGCTTTTCTCCTACATACTTATTAGTGTATACAGAGAGATTATCGATGAATCCGACGTATTTATCGATGTACACAAGGCAATCAGGCGCATGACTCCTGCACCGAAGTCCCGGGTCCCGAAGGGCCGCATTGTCGAAGAGCCCCCGGCCTTGTCAAATGACTTGATGGATGAGAACATGACATCGGATTTATCGAAAATTCAAAGCGCTAATAGCGAACCCCGCAAACTTAGTTCTGGCATGATTCAGCCGCCCATTGGCCCTCGGTTCACCCTGCGAAATCATTCGGATGCCCCAGAACAATATATTATAAAGCGGGGGACAGAAGAGATTCGAGAGCACCTAAAACATCTAGGCCCTTCAAATTTGGCTAGTAGACCTCGACAAACACGATACCAGAATGTTAAGATTAAAGCTCCTGGAACGTCCCCAAGTCGGTCTGGGGTAACAGATTCTGGATCAACGAGGCTTTCTAACGAGCAGCACAGATGGCCATCGGAAGTTGCAAGTACAGGGAGTGCAATTGGCTCCAGGCTGCTAAGTTCGCCCTCGTTCAGTGCTAAGGATGGCGTTCAAGCAGTCATGCAAGGATATGGAACCATTGATGAAGCAGTACCTTCAACAATTAGACCGCTGGATGAAGATCGACAGCTGGCTAGAACGGGCAGTGAGAGCACAAAATCGGTCATCATGGAGTCCCATTATGGAAATAAAACTACCAATTTGTCACCATCTTACGGAACACCCAACCGGAGCCACGCGAACAGCGTTCAGTCCTACCAAAGCCGCTCTTCAGACGTACGACGAAATGAATCTTTCAGGCCTGGCCCCACAAGAAGTGGAAGCATTACTGAACAAGTGGTTGATGTCAATGGGATACGAAAAGTTGTTCTCCAGACAAACAGCGGTAGCTCGTCAGAAAGCGAGAGAGGTACAACCGGGTCGCCCAACGAGATACGGAATCGGGAGTCCCGCCAGTCCAATGAGCACGCGGTTGAATCTGGGCAAGACGATGAGGGAGGAGTCGCCAGCACGTCGAAGAAGAAACGCCGTCGACGCAAGAAGAAGAAACACGGCGATGATCCTGAAAATGCGCCTCTGTTACCACGGTGATTAAGAAGGGAGAAGAAATGTGTCGCAAATAATTTTTTTTCCATCAAACAGGCAGCGGCTTTTGATATGGTATATTTCTGTTAAAGGCTTTATGGGTCTACGGCGTTTATAGATTTTCTGAAATATGATTTCGAATGTTACGGAATCAAAATGGAACAAACGATATGGGGGAATTCTATGAATTTACAACAGTTTTTCTGCCTTCCTGTATTCTATATTTATTTGCTGATGGATTTAAGGATGGTTATTCTTATTTATTCATACCTCCAGTAAGAGTATATATAAAAGCTGGCTAGTACTAATTATACTTTGTCTACTGCTACCTAGGTAGCAGAGGTAGATGGAAATGAACAAGAGCAATGGAGCACTGATTCCAAGGTTGTAAAGAAAAAAGATGTCATTTATCATATGCAAATCAAGAACTAAATGAGAGAAGAAAAAAAAATCGTCGAATGCAATAAGTGAAGTAAGATTATTGGAGGAGAGGATCCTAAAGTCAAAGTTAATACAAGCTGAACGTTGGAAGATATATATTCGATGCTGCTTACCCTGAAATGTTTCTGGCTATTCGCCTGGCGATTCACCTTCGCAGTGTACTTCCGCTCCGAACGTTGAGCACGAGTACGTTCCCTCCTTTCGGACGCGAGAGCTTCTGATCTTTGTTGAGCCGTAGCGCCGACCATTCCCAACCCCCCATTTGCTCGGGATACTATAGCAGTGTGATTGTTGCGCTTAATTGTAGATGTTTCGGCGTCTCCCTCGGCAGCATCCCCGTTCTCAATCGCAAGTTGGCGAGAGGCTCGCTCGTCGGCGGTAGGGTAGCTGTGTAGGTTTTGACGATAGTATTTGGCAAGGGATCGATGGCCAACACTGCGGCCGGAGGGCAAATGTAATTCATAGTCCGTTTCATATACAGGCTGAGAGCCACGGTACGGCTTCCGTTCTCCGTCCAATTCCACCGAAGTTGCTGAGCTGCCGTCGGTCTCCCATCCCTCTTCATCAGCATCTGAGCTAGTCACTGGCACGCCGCCCTCTTCATCCAACATATCTTCGTCTTCATCCTCGCCATCGGAGTACGTGCTTCTAAAGTCGTAAAATTGGCCAATCTCAACCTGTTCCTCTTCCGTCTCAAATGCAATCATGCAATGTCCCTTATCGCGCATATGCGTGCGGACACCAGACGCGGTGGTCCTGATAGCATGGCAATGGAGACATTCATGATTTTCATTAACCTTGGCATGAAGATAACGAATGAGGCCTTCAAGGTCCGTGAGATATTCCTTTTCTGGGATGAACATGCCGTGGACTTTGAACATGTGGTCGACATTTGACTGAAGATCGGCTGCACTTTCAGAGCAGAACAAGCAGCTTGACACAGAGTACTTGGTGCTCTCCTCCTCCTCTTCCTCTTCCATATTATCATCTTCATTTTCCTCTTCCCGGATTGCAGCATTCTTCAATTTATTGGTAACATGAGAAACGGTCGACTCGGTATCACCTGACACTGATTTATTGCTAATAGGATCACCAAGAGAGAACGTCGAACTTATAACGGAAGAGGAGTCGTCGATTAGACCCTTTTTCTTCAAAGCATTCTGGCGGAGCTTGTGCTTGGAGCTCTTGATGTGGTTCTGATACGAGTTTTCGCTGTAGAACGTCTTTTGGCAAGCGTCGCACGTCTTTTCAAATGAGGCTTTGGCGGCAGCGGCCGAGGAAGAGGCTCGGGCTGTTAACACTTTCTCTGTGAAGACTTCTTGGGACACTGGCGGGAGGGAGGCAACACGTCTCTTGACATTGTACAAACTATTCAAAATCAAGTCCATTAGTAAGATGTCCGTGACAAGCAGCGCAGAAGCCAAGGGCTGAAACCTACTGCCAATCTCTGCGCATGTGCTCTCTTTGGGCATCACTAGTGCGAAATGCTACCAAGCAAGCATTGCAGGTGTAGGGAAGAGCATCTCCCACTGAAGCCATTGTCTGAGACGGAACTTTGTACGGCCAAGGAGGGGTAATCGAGGCTGCGGATGCAGAAGGAGGCAGTCTACTGCGATCACGAGAGCTAGAAAGTAGATAGTACTGAACAGGAGAACAGCACCGATATTGTACTATCTGAGCAAAGACGAGAAGATTCTCTGCTTTGAAATGGGCGAATTTCCTGCGAGTTGAAACTTCTACGTTAGTTAGGTAAGCATCGGCTATGCTGAAGGATTTAATTTGATTTTCCGCCACTCTGTGGAAGGAGATAAGATAAGATAAGATAAGGCGTATCAAGCTGACTAAGCATTCTACAAGGTCACCAACAATTTCGTCCCACTCACGCCGCTCTTGAGCTTCTCCAAACCCTCATTGACCTGCTCCAGCCCGTGCCCGACCACCTTCACCGGCAGTGGCACCCGATATTTGCCCCCTTCTATCAACTCTGTGAGTGCTGGGATAACGACATCTCCGTTGGGCATGTCAATCAGCGCCCATCCACCGCACAGAATCTTGTTGACTCCCTCTGGCACCGGCACGTCGACGCCTGTTACTACTGCACCGTATTTCATGAGACCAGCTGGGTCGAGCGTGTCGCAGATATTCCGCTGGGTTACACCCGAGGCCACGCAATCAATGATCATGTCGACCCCACGAGATTCTGGTGACGCAGCTTTGATGTCTGATGCGACAGCAGGGGAGCGATAGTCAAAGAGTGCTGTTGCACCGAGGGACAGAAGATGAGAGTGATGTTGTTGCGAGCTCGTCGCAAAGATGGGTAGCGTAGGATATGTTAATCGGAGCAGCTGGATTGCACTAGCACCAATTGCAGAGCTACCGCCCAGAATCAGAATGGATTTTGGTGCCCGCTGTGTCTCTGTCACTGCCGAATGAAATTTCGGAATCGCTACTCTGATTCCCGTGAGGTAAAGGGAACAGAACGCAACGTTGTAGCAAATTCTAGGACACAGCACAGTCAGCGAGACTCGACTTCTCTTCTGCCCCCACACAACATCCACCTACGGCAAAGACGCAGCCTCTTCAAGGCTAATGTTTTTCGGCTTTTTAGCCAGATAGCGTGCTGGCACGACGACATGTTCCTGGAACGCACCACCCCAGTTCATACCATGTGCTTTCCCAGCCATAAACCCTGTGACTTCATCTCCTGGCTGCAAGCCCCTGACCTCCGACCCGACAGCTTCAACGACACCGGCGCCTTCGACACCAAGCACGTGTGGCCAGCTCTCAATAAACAGTCCTAAATCCCGCTGTTTATAGTCTAGACCATTCAGAGCGATTACACGCTGGAGGACGAGCACCTCGTCGCTCGCGATGGTATGCTTGGGGACGCGTACAACCTGGAATGGACCGCCTCTCTGCAAACACTGCAGTTGAGCGGTGGTCTCTGGTCCAGAAGTCATTGCTGAGATAGTGATTGGTATTTAAAAGTAAAGCCAGTGAGTGAGTACGTAAATATGCTATGGCAGAAGAAAGCTGTGCCTGTAAAATGGATAGGTACCTAGGTAGTCTTGAGGACAATAACTCTCTATTTATAAGACAAGCTCTGCTGGCCATTTGTAATCGACAGTCTTCCACGTTGGTTTCAAAATTCACAGTCTTATTATTTTGGATGCTGGACGTGTGCATAAAACCCATGTACATATAACTACCGTATCGAGTAAGCGCCGGCCGACAATTATCTCCTCAGCTCCTGTGGCTCCGTGGATCCTCAGCCCTGGAGGCAGTAGTGTTTTGTCCATAAAGGGCAAGCCGCGGCCGCCTGTTGAACTTCAACTACCTTGAAAATACAGGATACAACCCCGGAAGCCTCGGCTCTAGCATGGCCGAGTCCAAACGCGCGGCCTGCGTCTGCAATACGTGCAACGTGCGGAAAAAGGCCTGTGACAAGGCCTTACCGACCTGTGGCTCCTGTGCCAAACGCAATCTGTCATGTCGATACGATGGCTCGGCACGGGCGAAAAAAGCCCATCGCGCATACAATCCCGGTAGGCATTTCGTAGCTATTGACGCCTGCCAACCGGTGCGAAACAAGTCTCCATCCTCCATCCACACCCTGGCCTCTTACAAATCACTTAGCCAAAAAGTGCTTGACATTATTGGCGTTGCAAATCTCGCCCCAGATGATATCAGCGAGCGCTATTTCCAGACATTCCATGAACAATGTCCTGTTATTTCATTACAGCTCTTCAACCAAAGGATGACAAAGTATAAGCTCGCAGGCGGCAGTCTACCTGCCGACTTCTCGGTTCTACTATTAGCCATGCACCTTGCAACTGTGCTACTAAATCCATGCCATCTCTCGCATATGTCTGTCTTGAGCCGAGAACACCTATACGCTGAGACCAAGTCTCTCTTTTCGCAAGCCCAAGCTACAGTTTGCACCTCACTAACCCTAATTCAAGCTCTATTGCTCATCGCTGCCAGCGAATATATCTGTCTGCGCCCAGAAGCTGCGTATATCTCTATGAGCACATGCTCCGGCCTAGCTCACGTTTTGGGCATTGGAAAGTGGATGGTGAACCAGCCAGGAGATGTACCCGAAGACGGCAGTGCTGATCTAGTACGGATAGAAAGAGAAAACGTTACATGGGCTATCGCGATGACGGAAAGGTATGCGAACATCCAAACCTTGTGTATGGAACGCTACTGATGTAATATTCAGAATCGTAATGGCTGAACTGGACCAAAGACCTTTGCTGCCTCTAACAGAACTTCCTGGTCCACTTTCTCGGCCCCCTTCAGAGATTTCACTAGTGCAGTCGCTCGAGAGCACCGTCTCAGGCCCAGCAGCAACTTTATCATACTTACATGCTGCGAATATAAGTACGCTTGGGCGCCAGGTACAGGTAGTCGTTCTACTAGATCGAGCGCTGTGTATGTCACGCGCTGCATCCAAGAGTAACCAAAATATAATCTCCGAAGGTATTGAATTAGATGGCCAGATTCGTGATTTTCTGGCAGCGGTAATGGATGATAGCCGCAGGAAGAAAACACCTTTGTGCACTTTGGTGGCTTTATCTATCAGGCAAGCCATTCATACTACATACCTAGTTAGGCACGGCTAGACGATAGCTGACGATGACTGACAATGGACTGCCAGGGCACTTTTCTTGATTCACCAGACTGTGCTCAACGTCATCTCCGACCCTCAGAACGAAGATGAACACCAGGCGAGAAACTTCTCCCGAGCTGCCCTTAATTCAGCCTGCAAGATGATAGTCGACGCTATATGTACTGCCGAGGAAAAGCCCGGTGCTAACTTCGCGGTTTGCTGCTATTACAATCTTCAAGCGGCTATCCAATACAGATCAGAGCAGAAACAGTATGCCGAGGATGACACCGCTATATCTACCGAGCTTGATTGTTTGTTGAGCGCGTACAAGACCTATCGCTGTACATTAGTATTTCCAGGATCCAGAGACTGTTGCTGAGGCTGAGGATGCCCTGTCCGACGATCTGATGAATACGCACAGAGCCGTAAGTAATAAATATCATCGTAACATTTACTGGCAACTGCAAATTCCAAATGCCAAAGCCAAACAAAGTAGTACATACTAGCTACGTCGCTGCCTGAAAAACGGGGCAGAAGCGGTGTGGGTCGGGCTCCTTGCCATATTCGTCAGTAGCTGTCTGGACTCCGACTAAGCTCGACTCAACTATCGCCAACATTGCAGTCTCCAACGCTTTCCCCCAGACTGAGCCACTCATTTCCAGTAACCAGCTTCTTCAGAAACCCGCATGATGAAATAGACCTCATAGAGAAACGATCAATATGAGGGGTGAGTCTCTGGATTCTAGGGATACTCGGCGAATCTCTCGCCGCTCCAAGCTGCCGCCGCGTGCACCAGATGTAATCGTCAAACACACCATCACTGTGGAAGATCCTGCCCAGATTCTCATCCATCACAAAGATAATCGTCGCCGGAACTTCAACAACCTAGTCCGCAGGTCGGTTCATGTATTTTATCTGGACTCGCGGACAGCCCGTGCTAATGGTTTTTGCTATATAGATACAAACACCAGATTCTCCACGGATGCGAAAATCCTAACTGCCGAACCCCGACATGCTTGAACTATCAGAAAAGGGTCGCAGAAGGACCTTTTCGGGCTTACACGGACCTTAGTGCACGTACATTGGCGTGCTATTTAGCCAGCCAGGATAATCCAGAAAAGGCACTCTGCCGCAGCCCGTCTCGACCACCTGCCGATTTCTCGCCGACTCGCCATCCCCTGCACGTTGAACATCATGCATGCCGTCCGGGTAGAAGGCAGTCAGCATCTTTTGACGTATCCTATACGGAATCCCCTCGGAATTCGCCCGGTCCCAGTACCTCGCCTGCCGAGAGCGTTGCTCAGTCTTATCAAGAGTCACTGCCGTCTGGACTGCCGAGAACTAAAGACCCAAAGTCTTTCACTCAGAACCTCTTCGATACGTTATCCTTGAGAATGGTTGAGTGGTTACCATTACGTCAGTCAACTGCCGACACCCCTGATTGTACTAGTCCTACGTCCGCTCGCCCATATAGGAACCAGTTGCATTCGGAGTATGGCAAAGGATACGAAAAGCTTGGCTTGAATGATGAGAGTATGGGCAAGACAGAGATCGAGCACATTTTCCCTGGGAGCAATGCCACGACAAATGAAGCGCCAACGCCCTCGAGCCTCTCGAAACGCATCCAAAATTCCACGCCAGACTGGAAATCTGCTGTTCAGTCTGTAAAGCGCGTTGCGCTAGAAGAAACGGAAACATGGAGGCAAACACCACGACCTGGGTCCGAAAATAAGTCAAAAGGGGGCCGTCTTACATCTTCAAAGTCCACTCCATCCAAAACTCTTCCTCAACCTAATATCCCTACCCCTCCTCCGGTGCTCAAGCACCGACCGGAAAAAGGTTACAAAAACGCAAATGAGCCTACACCGAAACCACCGAAGCACAATAGGCGAGTTTCTTGGGATGGATCAAAAATGTTAAGAGAAGCGTCTGAAATTTCAGAATCTCCTGATGATGCTAGAGAACCAAAAAAACAAACCACCTACTTCCCTGCTCCTGAAGAACTAAATCAAAGACCACCTTATATACATCACAAGACCCCCAACCCACCATCATCGGCTGACACACTGAGTCATCTAAGCGCTGAGATAGTGCATGGACTGTCCCAGCTTTTAGCCGAGAACGAAGACGATGTTCAGAGATGGAAAGAAGAAGTTGATAATATGAACATACAAGGAAGGTATGAGAATTATAAGTGGCGCTATGCCACACATCGCCAGCGTGAAGTATTTCCATTTATCGCACAGTCCGTGTTTTATGGATTGGGCGACAGCCAACATTTGCTCAAATCTTTCCGCCGCGAGATGCCAACGTCACCAAAATCACAACGCCTAAGTGAGGGCAGCACCACTGTTGATTTGCGAACCTTAGAATGTACTCTACGGAAACTTCAAGAGATATGTCCTTGGGATTTAGTCTTGAACAGTTTATGGAACTCGTTGGAGCAATTATTCGTGCCTCCTAGAGATCTGCCGATCATGTTCAGAAATAGTCGACGCATGTCACAGTACGCGATAGAACACTCTTCACCAAATGCATTGCAGTCATCAACATCAGAAGAGCCCCTTTCTGATGCTGATGCGGCTCATATGCTTACCATCGTCTTCTTTACATTAATAACGTTCCTACCCAAGGTTGATTCACAAACCTGGCGAGGCATCCAGCAGATACGTGAGGCTGGAACGGTATTGCCAGGCTCTCAGATACAAAAATTACCTACTCAAAGTACTAGATTACTCTTGGATATCTCCGATAAGCTAGAACACGACCTGGCTTTAAGACTTGTTCACCGCCTGGTGCGCGCTCTTACGGCTCGGCTGGCGTTTTACGAAGTATCAAAAGCTAAAACACTTTCAAGTGTAGAGGTCAAAAAACGACGCGGTCAGAGCGTCTTGGAGCTCCTCTTTGACAATTTACGCCAACATACCGAGATTTTGAAAACGGATATCGGATTAGCGATTGGACCTGCGGTCACGGATACACCAGTCGCCGCAGCTGTTATCATCGAATGGCTTCGAACTTTATTCCTCAAGGAATGGGATGGAAAACCAGAAATTGCAAGATCTGATGCAGCAGGGGGCGCTGTTCAAATTCTTTCATCAATGTATAAGAATCGCAAACGGCTAGGCCTTGAAGCTGAAGTTTTTTATACGAGTTTTCTATCAGAAAGACTTGACGCGATGGACATGCCTGTTGAGTGGCTTAATAGAGCTTCAAACAACAGAACGCTGCATCTTTTGTCCTTCACATTCCTTTTCCGGCCGGCTGCGCTTGTGAAATATTTCCGTGCTATCAATTATGCTGCCATGTCAAAGGCATATGAGGCGGGGATGATTGTACAAAGGCAGGCAAGTCGGACAGCGTTTAGCCGCACCATCCAGATCGCGGACGAAATAAATCTACTAGCCCGTCTGCATACATCTATGAACCAGTACTTTGTTATTTCTGTGCGACGTGATTTTGTGCTCATAGATGCTTTCAACCAAATATGGCGTCGTGAAAGGCGAGAACTTCTACGGCCCCTGAAAGTCAAAATGGGAATGGACCTAGGCGAAGAAGGAGTTGATCTCGGCGGTGTCCAGCAAGAATTTATGACCTTAGCTTTTAGCCAGGCGCTTGACCCCGAGCATGGAATGTTCACCGTGGACCCGGTCACTCGTATGACATGGTTTCAACCCTGCTCACTGGAGAGTTTAGAGCATTTCGAACTTGTGGGGATATTGATGTCCCTGGCTGTATACAACGGCCTCACACTTCCAGTGACATTCCCGATTTCCTTCTATAGGAAACTCCTCAATCTCAAAACCAAGCACACCAGTGATATCCGTGACGGCTGGCCGGACCTTGCTAAAGGATTGGAGAGTCTATTAACTTGGAGTGAGGGTGATGTTGCAGATATTTTTATGAGAAGTTACGAATTCAGCTTCGAAGCTTTCGGTAGTGTGAAGACGATTGATATGGAACGCGTCGGTAGAGACGCTGACTGGCCAGTTGCGGAGCGAAGCGAAAGTCGACAGCGAAGAGACAGCAGTTTCTCTGAATACTCGACTAGCGCTCAAGAGAGGGCCCCTAATGGTGACGCGGAGGTTTTAAGACAATCAAAAAATGGCGATAATCTCGGTTCCCTTCAGACCGACCGCCTCAATGGAGCCGAGTATAACATTTCTCCGGCCATGCCCACACTAAAGGATGTAAAAGCTTCTAGCCTGGTTACTAATGAAAACCGCGAGCGATACGTCAAAGACTACATATTTTGGCTGACTGATAAATCTATTCGTCCGCAATACGAAGCATTTGCTCGGGGCTTCTTTACCTGCGTTGACCGTTCGTCTCTTTCGATGTTCACGCCAGAGGCACTTCAGACCATAATCGAAGGTACTCAGGAGATTGACATGTATGAACTCCAGCGCCATGCTACTTATGACGGAGGCTGGGATGCGGGCCACCCTCTTATTGCGCAGTTCTGGGATATCGTCCAGAGCTATTCACGTGAGGAAAAGGCCCGACTGCTCGAGTTTGTCACTGCCAGTGATCGCATTCCCGTGAGCGGAATCTCTAGTATCAATTTCGTGATTCAAAGAAATGGCTTTGGGGACGATGTAAGATTTCACCTTCCACCTTTTAGTTACAGTTATCGTATGCGTTTTTTTAACCTTGCGGTCGATGCTAACATTCCCTTGTTTTATAGCGCCTCCCAACAAGTTACACCTGTTACGGCCGGCTGCTCTTACCAGAGTATAGCGATGAAATAGCTCTAAGAAAGAACCTCGATATGGCATTGCAGAATTCGCGCGGATTTGGGAACTTTTAACGAAATAATATTCTTCCGTTCTCTTTTGGGCGCTCCAGGTGTATGGGCTTCCTTCCATACGACAGGCGCATGTAACTAGGTGGTAATACCGATTCTACGAATCGGGACCTAGGTACTGTATATCATTATTGATAAATAGAAGATACCTAATTATTCTTATCACGGTTGTTTGTACCTACTGTTCGTATCAAAACTTGGTCGCCTTTTCGCCAGACAACTCACGTCCATTGAAATCTAGATACCACTCATCCAACCATTAGATAAAGTTCTCTCCGGTGAAGCAATAACTGAGATTATTCGCCTTTATGTTATTGCCTAGCTTGGATAAGGCCGACTCTTAATGCCTTTCTTTACACGGACCGCTGTAGCCGTTGTTGATGGTTGGTTATGTACGTTTCCCTGAGTGCATTGATACACGACAAACAGCTAAACTTCGGGTGAGATGTCGCCTAGCTGTATCATAAACTAAAATGCCTGTTTGAGACGTCCAACAACTGGGTTTATTATCTTTGTACGGCCTGGACGATACATATTCCTTGCTCGAGACCTCGGGGGCGTCGCAAAAATACCTGATTGGCCGAAGGGCCATACATAGCCCTAACTTCCGAAATTGTTCCTCAACTCTTGCTCGGACATCATCTTGTAAATTATGCTTGACGATAAGAAATTTATTTTCTAATGATATAAGGCAATGTTATCCTCTGCTTGGTTCTTCATGGACTCCATTCTCCTGTTCTCAACAATCTTTCATTCCCATCGCCATCGCCACGACATCTTGTTTGACGCAGAAAGGACATCGAGGCTCGGAACCAAAGCGAAGCGCACAATGAAGCACCCGGTACTGTGTTGCTTACGAAAGGTGAGGCCTTGATGTAAACTTTTCCACGTTCTAGGTCAAGCAACTTCAGTTGGCTCGCATATAACTAACCGTTCAAGATGAGAACTTGATTTTACACCCACGGCCATCCAAAGACCCCAATGACCGTCTGGTAAGAGCCTCGTTCAGATTGTGCTTCTGGCTTAAACTGTATTTATTGTGGATGCATCAATAGAACTGGTCCACTTTTCGAAAATATCTTAGTTTTTCCATCTCGGCGTCTTACGCCATGATGGTCTTTGCCATGCACGTGCCAGCACCTTTGGCAAAACGGACTTCGGTCGATTGTCTATCACTCGCTGTGGCGGCTGGCCTTGCTTTGAATAGGATGATGATATGGGGGAAGAGGATGCGAATACGGCGTGCAGAAAAGTATCGAACTTACGCATCGCGTCAGTTCAGTACCCGGCGCAACCTCTGAATCAGACTCTGATCAATTGAGACCACTACAGTAAACCATCTATACGAAGCGCAAACGATGGAGAGCAGAAGGAACTCAAGTCTCAGGGGTAATCGTACTGATCGTTACATTACATTCAATTACATCCACACCAAGATTTTGAAATCAATCTGGCCAATGAAATCATATGGTTACGTCTTTCATGTATTAAAATTTCCACGTAATTACATATCTTTGTAATTCCCCCAAGCCGTTAGTTCAACTTAGTGCCAACAAAAATTGAACAAGTCGGCGGCAATTACACGCTGGAACGTCTGCAGTCTGCACCATTCAAATATTCTGACAGTCGCAGCATTTGCGCCATTTTGTCGCTTTTGGTATCTGCTATTGACTAGTACTTTGGCCCATGCAGTGCGAGAATCCTTCTCCCAATCCGCCATTCTAGATCGGCGACGAGATGCCCCCAACTTTACGGACTCCTACTGGTTGCTCCGCTTGTACGCTTGTCTTGCTGGGTGCTTCACCACCCTTCGTATAAAAATTTGCGTGCTAACTGCACCTGCTAGGTCGTCAACGTCGTAAGAAATGTGATGAGCTGAAACCTGTCTGCCATGCGTGTAGTCGCCGCAACCTACAGTGCACGTGGCCCTCTCCTAATCGCATTGACCGGCGTCGACGCGATGATGGCAATAGCAATAGCCCTTTCCCGGAACCTGGATTGAGTCCAATCTTACTTCACACTGCAAGCTTGATTGTCACTGGATCTGATGGCAATTTAGACGTTGATCCAACTTTCCTCTTCCAGTATTGCTTCAAGTACTTCCTTCCCATCCAGTTCCACCAGCCCAATTTTGTGGTAATCACAGACCTGTCCTATTTGATAGCGATGTGTCTAGACTCCTTGATTCTCCGGAACGCCGTAGCTGCCTGCGCCATGACTTCTGTGAGGACTGACCAGGAGAAATGGCAAGCAGGAGCACATAGATATTATCTTGATGCAGTTCAGAGGACGTCATGTGCGATTGGGGATGGGTCTCTGAAAGGCGAAGAGGATCAACTGATGGCCTCTGTGAATTGGCTATGTGTCTTTGAGGTATAAACCTGGCCACCAGCATAGGGAGAGTTAGCATATGCATTGACACATTCCAATAGAATTCGCAGCTAGAAGCCGGGCTTCACAGCGGCATGCACCTCAAGGCACTAGCGAAACTCCTCTTAATGCGCACAGCCGAGAAATATGAAGCCAAATCTTCGGCCGTCCGAGCCTGGGAACGGTCGATTTTCGAATCTTTTATCTACCACAGTGCTGTCGTTGCCTTGTTTGATAGCGATTTTGATCCAACTGAAGATTTACAGCTTGTTTTAGACAGGCTGTCCAGTCGCTTCCATGATGTATCTGGAATCAGTGATTTTGAAGCCATCGTGGAGACTGTCTTTCGCTCCCCTACTCTGGGTGCGCCCCCTGAAGTGTTCGTGGCTCTCATCGGGGCTACGCGTCAAGCCCGAATAGCTCAAACACTTAGTTTTGAAGAGAAAAGTGCTATTTGGTCTACCTACTATAAAATACGGGAATGGCAGTCCAAACTTGACATGGCTTGCGAGCTTTCGTCGGAGTTTAATATCTGGATGGGTAAACCCTACGTCGTTACTGTTAGGATACTGCTGTTGTACAATATTTTCTCGGCCGATGAGAAACTAGGAGCAAGCGAGCACGTCAAAGTTGAATTACACAACACCATGGCTGAGGCAACTGCATTACTGGCAAAGATGGGAGATTATCTCTACCGAACATGGGGGAAGTGCTTGTTATGGCCGATGGCAATCATCGGAGCAACCACGTCGCGCCCAGCCGATATCAAAAGGGTGCAAGAATTCATGAATAAAATACTGGAGCGGAGCAATAGTAGCACCGTTCTGCCTGTGCAGAAGGCCTTGGAAGAAATAGTTTGGAACGCCTCAAGGGAAAATGATCATGCTGGACCTTTCGAAGGAATAAATCTTTCAGGGTTACGCTTGATCTTAGACAGTCAAGTTATCGGCAGCATGGTTGATATCTGCACAAGGGACCTTGACATATAATGATGCTTCCATCATTTTCCTTGCTCTTTAGCAGCCTCAAATGCCACCTGCCGATTTAGCTCATTGGCGCTGTTGACGAAGCTAGATATGTGGACTGGCAATGATGCCATATTTTGAGGACTAGCAACAGGGTCCCCAAATGTTTCCCACAAGGGAATAACACCAGACCAATAACTATTTACAACCTCGGGGTTCTTGAGGTCCCCACGGTCCGCATTAGGCACCCCCCAACGGAGCTTTGCGCTTCCTGAGAACACACGCACTCTAAGGATATGCGTAGACTGCATCTCCACTTTGTTAGGCGGAGTCCGCGTGTTCTGCCATCTCTGAGGAACAACCTTGTTGGTGATGAGCTCCAAAGCGTAGAGTTTCTCCTCAAGGTCCTCGACAACCTGCCCATAACCGTGCAGCACAGTCGAACGAAAGTTGTAGCTGTGGTGAAAGGGCGTCAACGCGAGAACAAGACCATCGACTTTAGTAGCTCCAGCACAGATTGGAAGTCCTTCTTCTCCTCGAGCTTTGGCTTCCTGGCAGAGCTTCATGATGCGCGAGCTAATGGAGCCATGCAGGTAAAGATCAAGCGGTCGATCGAGACTGGCTGGTGAAGAGTCCGAAAATAAACCCATTTGTCCGATCATGGGAAGTACAATTGGAAAGGGATCAGAAGGATCGGGAATGAAAGAGACATGCAAGACGGACGTGGCATTGACAATTTCGTGAACGGTTGCGAAGTCATAGTTCGCTTTCGTTCATAATTAGTTTGGAGAAACGCAAAGGTAAAACTGACTCCTTGGAGCATACCTACCTCGATTGCGCAGTCTGTTGACCTTGTTGCGAAACGTTTCCTGGAACCCAGGTTTCTTCTCCATTTGGAACTTATCTGTCTGCTTGCAACCTTGGTGTTGTTTCCCAGCGAGTTGACTTGACTCTTCTCGAGCGACAGGATAGGAAAATCAATCTCGAAAAATTCTTAGCCGGTTTTTGAACGATCTTCTTATCGCACGTTGCCAGGCTTGTTGGGATATATAAATTCTTCCACCAGAAATTGCCCTGGTGTCGTCGAGCCACTCGTCGGCTTTTGCGCCAGGCCATCCAACATGTGGAACTAACCTAAACTGAAATACATTTTTCAACTTAGCGTCAATCACTGCTATAGAGTTATTTTTTGCTCTTGCTTGTACCAATTGCATGTCTTTACGCCGACATTCAATATACCGTCGCAAAAGTATCCGATTCGTCGGTATTGTGCAATTGCAGACCCACTACCTTAATATAAGTTATATAAGTACAGGTGAGTGATCGATTTAACTCATCGAAGTTGGAGGTAAATCATTTACAAACTGCTAGTATAGATATTTCATCCTCTCAAGTCTTACTCATACGCTCAAGATGGGCAGTCTGTCGGCCACCCCTTGGCAGGAACAATCCCTGGTGGGTGTAATATCACTTCTAATGTATGCAGGTTCTGCTAAAGCTAACATTTTGAATTTGGCAGGAAGTACAAGCTGCTTTAAAGCGGAAAGTCCAAGTGGAAGGTCAAGCAGACGACATTCCAAAGGAGATTCCTCGAAACGTTTTACCCATATTCCGGTCCACGGAAGGCCTATCAGCCCCTGAACGCGAGATCACCGAAATTAAAGATGCAACTGCTCTGCTCGCGAATATTCACCAAGGTATTTGGACGGCAGAGCAGACCGTCGTTGCATTCTGCAAGCGGGCTTCCATTGCGCATCGGCTTGTCAATTGTCTCATGGATGCTGATTTCGATGCGGCCATCAAACGAGCCCGAGAACTCGATGCTCATCTGGCGAATACGGGAAAAGTGGTTGGGCCCCTGCATGGCTTGCCCATCAGCATTAAGGATCTCACAGCAGTCAAAGGCCTCTGCTACACTATGGGCTATGTTTCGTGGGCGAACAGGATTTCAAAAGAAGACGCAGTCGTTGTTGACTCGCTGCGCAGGGCGGGAGCAATAACTTATGTCAAAACAACTATGCCACAGTCTGGAATGGTAGGATGATACCCAGTAATAACAAGGATATTAATGGAGTCACTGACCGATGCCTAGTGCTTGGAAACTGTTTCCAATATTCATGGACGAACTTTAAATCCCTTCAACACCAATCTCACCGCAGGAGGCTCCTCTGGAGGAGAAGCGGCACTCATAGCGTGCCGTGGCTCGATATTGGGCATGGGCACAGATAGTGGAGGTTCTATCCGTGTTCCTGCTGCGTTCAATGGTTTGTATAGCCTCAAGCCAACCAATCGGCGGATATCATACAAGGGCAACATGAACAATTCTCCTGGGCTCGGTTCCGGCTCATCGATAGGTCCAATGGCACACAGTGTGCGAGATTTGCAATTGATCGCAAAGGTCCTGATTGACGACAAGCCATGGCTAAGAGATGCATCAGTGGTGGACAAGCCGTGGGTTGGGCCACCAGCACAGGTTCCAACGAAGTCCACGATTGGACTCATTGAGTGGGACGAAGTTGTGATGCCACACCCGCCAATTCAAAGAGCTTTGCGTATTGCAATGGCACGCATCGAAGCTGCAGGGCATCAAGGTAGACTTACACGAATACGTCGCGGTGGATCTAGGCTAACATGACACAGTTATTATACTAAAGCCATTTCAACATGATTATGCCTATAAATTATCAGTAAGCGCTCCTAACTTCTGAAAACCATGTTGGGTATGTACTAAATAAGGTTGTTTAGACTCGCCTGTTTGCCAATACGGGAACCGAATACATAGAGTCCGAACTCAAAGCCTCAGGAGAGCCACCAATTGAAGTTGTCGGTAAGAAGTTGGGAAAGAAAGTGCAATCGACGCAGGAAGTCATTCAGACACATAAGTGAATCATGCTACTCCTTCATTATTTGGTGTATTTAGGTGCTAACGTGGTAATTGGCGAATAGAGAATGGAACGTTTATAAAGATGCGTACCTCAACTGGTGGATGCAGACAGCGAAGCTTACGGAGACTGGGCGTCCCGTAGATGGCTTGCTTCTTCCGACTTGTGGCTCAGCAAGTTTTCCTCATGACTATGTTCAGTATGTATTTCTCTTCATTTTCTCCTTGCAGTCAACTGTGTCTTGCATTCAAACTGAGACACAACTATAGACCATGGAACTACGTGAGTGTGTACAACTTGCTTGACTATCCATGCGTCACGCTCCCGGTCACCACGGTTGAAAAAGAAATTGACCTTCAAGACGAGAAATACGCACCTGTGAATGAAGCAGACAAAAAGAACCATGAGGCCTATGACCCGGACCTCTACGATGGCATGCGTGTATGCCTGCAACTGGTCGGTCTTCCACTTGGGGAAGAGAGGCTGTTGGATCTGGCCAGCGCTGTTGACGAAGCAATCCGAGCCTAGGAAACAGAAGAGCATGCATTTAGTCTTGATGAGGCGGCATGACTAGAAAATATTTCATATATAATAGATCGATGCAGTGCCACTGAGCTTGGTAGAAATCAGCGTTCCATACCTAGGTACATTTGATACATTTGTAGATATTTGGCATGGCTCGACTGGTCTTGCCGCTCGTAGCTTCAACACAGTACACATTTCCAAAGGATATGCCATGGAGCACAGTCGGTATGCAGGTGTGTAGAATATTCGGCTCTGTTTCTCTAGAGAAGATGTTGAGAGCCTCAGGCTTTCGAGAACCAGACCGATTACCAAAATCAGGTTAGCGTCACAACGCCCAGCAAGGATTTATCTTCCTCGCTGAGGCCCTGCTTCCTCGTTGATCAATCAATCTTTCTTTAGCCTTATTTTTCTCGCGTATTGCACGCTCGAGAGAAGATCATCACGCCAGACCGGGAGACAAAACTGGACACCTGATTAGCACGTGTTCAGGCACTGACTCATCAGCCAACGGGCCGCTGCCTTGGTCCTCAGAAACCTTACTAAGGTAGTTAAACAAAAGTCTGATGAGGACTCCCGTCTTCTGTCGTCTTTTTTCTTCCTTTTTTTCTTTCTGTTCTCTTTCCAGTCATTTGCATTGGATAGACTCGGTTCACAGCTTCAACCCCGCTATCATTGTCCATACCCCGCGCCGACTTATCGATTACAGTTAACTAGCATTGGCCATGCCTCCGATCGTGCATCTAGTGCGACACGCTCAAGTAAATTTCTCTTGTGCTCATCTCATTCTCGAAGAAGGTCTATATTTACCAATCTTACTTGCTCCTTAGGGCTACCACAATCTCTCAACCGCCAATCACGTTCTTCCCGATCCTGAGCTCACACAGCTAGGCGAGCAGCAATGCGCGCAACTCCAAGAGAGCTTTCCATATCATTCTCAGATCGATTTGGTCGCAGCCTCCCCCTTACGCCGGACCATTCACACTGCTCTACTCAGCTTCCAGCCAGTCTTCTCTGCTCATAAGGATTTTAAGCTTATTTGCATCCCCGAAGCCCAGGAGACAAGCGACGTTCCCTGTGATACTGGAAGTGACCCTGTGGTGCTGCAGAAGGAATTTGTTGATCGCGGGCTGCCAGTGGATATTTCCCTGGTGCATGAGGGATGGAATAGCAAGGTATCATCTAAACTCCTCTCTTTTCTCTGTTCTCTTTGGCTTTCGGAGGAAGCATGAACCAGCGTATGATCTGACTCAGTTCTTATATTATAGCAAGGGAAATGGGCTCCCCAAGTTGGCGCCCTCAGAAACCGCGCTCGCGAGGTTCGGAGATGGCTTAAAGCTCGTCCAGAGAAACAAGTCATTCTGGTCACACATGGTGGACTGCTCCATTATTTGACCGAAGACTGGGAAGATAGCAGTCTGTACCAAGGTAAGGATTGGATAAAGTATTCCAGCCAGAGATATAGTGGCCTATGTCGTTGACACGAATTTCCATCTCAGGCACCGGATGGGTTAACACGGAGTATCGCACCTACACCTTCGCTGATACTATTGATACGGAGGATATTGAAGGCAAAAAGATCCACGACGGTGACGACGCTACAATTGTTGAGACTCCTGAATCCCGAGAGCGTCGCGGAAAATCTGCCCAAGCACCGTCCCGCGAAGAGCAAAAGATCTATTACCGACGCGGCCTTGATGGCTGGGAAAAACAAATATTGGAACAGACTCCAGAAGAACGTGAAAACGCTAAAGTTCCCGAGGGTCAGGAAGTCGACGGCACCCGCGTATAGATATCTCTTCCACCCCGGCGTCCCTACACTGTTTATTCTGTTGATAGAAGAGGCGACTTTATTTTGATGGGGTCTTTGCCCTTTAATTTTTTGTGGTTTACGATCATACATGCATGATGATAGATGCTTTTTGGGCATTTAGACTAATCAGATAGATTAAAGCAGCTGTCTTTTGTTGTGGAATATAGATTGATGGCTCAAGGCGGTTATGGCCTCTCGACAGGCAACAGCAATCTGTGCAACATATCTCTCGTCTGACGTTCAATACCATGCATGGAATACTACAGTACAGGCAGCCATATTCCAATATGCACCAGGCCATGGCCTTGCTAGCTTCTGCAACACTGAATCTATATGCCTAGCCCAGGCTATGCATTAGGTAGGTATCCCTAGTCTTCTCCTTTCAGATCGGTTTCTTTAAGCTGGGGAGCATATAGTCTGGGATACTGTTGCTGTGGTAGACAGATGCACTGTGGTGTAAACCAAACAAGCTTGCCCATAGTACTAACTAGTTAACTACGTAGTATGTAGTTATATATTCATCAAGTTAATTGTGAGTGATTAAGTATGGATGGATTGGATGCTATAAATAGCCCGGTGGAGACTGTGGCGCAGGGGCCGCCAAGACTGCGTTCGCTCTCCGCATTTCTGTGGCCTCAAATATAAGGCTGCAGACTCCCACAACGACATCCCATTGTTCCCCGCTGGCAGACGCCTTGAAATAGTTGATCAACATTGTATCCCTGATGGACATTATACGCTGATGAGGCCGCTATCATGCTGGACGAAAATCTCCCAAGTATGCTTACGTCACCCCAGTGTGCTCTACCATTCACTATCTAATGTTCATGTCATGCCTGTTAGCCTTCTACCTAAGCAGCAACAAGAAAGAAAAATCCAACAACGTCACGGTCCTGTTTACACAGCATGGCAATGAGCCTGAACCTGCGTACTCACTGCGTCACCTTGATTCCGCACAGCCCAGTTCCCGAAATCGCTACGCCGTCGCTCTCTACGACCCCTACGTCTCCGACGTGCTATACAGCGAGGTCCTCATTATCCCGGAATGGACTCAGCCGAGCTTATCGGCGGATGCAATTCGCCAGAATGGCGGCGTAGCTCCTCCACCTGAACCCGTTCTGCCCTCCCAATTCATCATCCATCTGTACAACCCTGATCAGGAGGTGCTAGTGCGCCACAAGCCCAAAACTTGGAATTCGCAACCCTCGTGGGAATTCGAAATGCCCCAGCAGTCGTTCAAGCAGCCTTCCAACTCCACACTGGATCAAGTTCAGACCGGCCCTGCTACGTCCGAGGTGACACCTAAGCTCAAATTTGTATGGCGAAAGGACGGATCGCTATCTAAAGATTTTGCTTGCTATTTATCAGGAAAGACCACTACGCCAGACGGTCGAAAAAGGAACAAGGAGCCAGATATTACTGTTTCAATATTCAAATCTCTTCGAGAAATGACGCTCTATGAACCCAATCTCTATCGAGTAGAAATGGAAGACTTCAAAGGTCTAGAGATTGTATTGATGCTGGGAGCCGTCGTGATCCGGGATGTGTACTCTACACCCCTAAAAGATGCGTTCAACGTCGTCAGCTCTCCTACATCTTCAAGTACGAATGTATCGACAGCAACATCTATAAGCCCAGGTAGTAACCCCACACGTGCGAACGGCGCCGCTGCTTCGAACCAGTCACAACGTCAGACCTCTGCCACATTGCCGCGGCGAGATACCAGGCCCACTTCAAGCAGTCAAGCCCTCGATCCACGTATGCAGTGGGAGATTGACGCAGAAACCGCTCGCTTAAAACAGCAAGAGGAAGCTGCGCAGAGAGAGCGGCGTCGAAAGGCCGAGGAAGAAGAACGCAAATCCAGGAAGCTAATCGAGGCAGAGCAGAAAGCCCAACGCAAAAAGCAAGCGGAGATTGATAAGGAAACGGAACGATTGAAGAAAGTATATGGAATGGAAGACCAGAAGTCTCGTCAGCAGCGGCGTAACTCTGCTAATCCTTCCATTGTGGTCAGTCCGACTCATCAAGCACGGTATTCCCACTACATGCCGACTCAGCAGCCGCAGTCACAGCCACAGCCACAGCAAAGACCAAGCCCGTATATGCAACCCGCAGGCGGAAATTATTCGTCTGTCAACTTCCATCAGTCTCAACCGCAGCTACGGCCTCAGTCATCTATGGCCTTTCATGGGACTGGCGTTGCTCAACGGCCCACGGCATCCGCGCCGGATATTCCACGACGACTGAAGGCGAAAAAGAGTATTTTCGGCTTTCTCAAGCCTTCCGAAGACAGCGACTCTAGTAAGCTGAATAAAAAGCGGAGCTCACTGTTCTGATTCAAGGTAAATAGCACATAAAGGAGTCTAGAAACGGGGTAAAGTCAGGTGGTTCTCAAACAGGATGGAATTGGAAAGGCGCTTTGGTTTATGAATACCCTGCTTTTGAGTAAGCTCCAAAATGGGTTAGCTGCGGGTATATTTATGGCTTGCATTGTGCATTCTTTGGTGTTTTGGATTGTCTTTTTGGTATGTAACTAAATGACATAACTAAATAGTTATTATCATACAGTGGCATACACTGCCTTAGCGGCCCTTCCGTAACCCGTACGGACGGTACGGTAACGCACCATGTGGGGCTGTTCATTAAGGTTTTCTCCACTGCGGGGCCGCTAACAAATCCAATTGAGAATTTGAGGTCACAAGTGCCGAGGATCCTTAGACTCTAGAGCCTAGAACAACATAATATATAACCGATTATTGACCCTAACCGGACCAAAGATGCATTACTATTTTAGATGTGACATCACCAACTTTGATGCAGTATAGGAAGTACGGCGGAATATAACAACCACCGGTGCTTGTCGCAAACGCTGGTGTCGTGCGTGGGAAAGTGATCTTAGCAGAGTATTCGGTGTAAATGTCCTAGGCCTCCTCTGGTGTATGATACCGTGTATCAAGGCCTTCCGGTCCGCCGGCGATGGTTGCAGCCGAGCACGGCCTCGTTACCTCCTTCACCGCCACGTTCATGACGATGGCTAACATAACGGCGCAGACTAGGGCCATCACCACCCCGCCTTGGCGTCCTGGCCAGTAAGGACAAATAGACAAAAAAATGTAATAAATTTTTACCTTGCCTAATAATTCCATTACTTCATCGATCTTCTACTGTTTAGGTAGAAGACAATTTGTAGATACCGCTTTCTTGGTATGAATCCCGTGTTATGTCACTGGGTGGAAAAGCAGTCATTTTCTGCGCAGATGATCTATGTATATCTATAGCATAACCCATTCCTGTATCGCGCTGAGGCATCCCAATACGAGATAATATCCAGCAACGGCACTAGCAACTGTCGCCCAAGCGGGATATTTCATTTCGGTCAATAAGAGAATATATTCTCGCCCCAGCGAGACAGCTTCCAGTGCCAGCCATCGGGTCAAGCAAGAGGCCAGAAATGTGTAAAACGAAAGTAGGGTCTCAGATCCAAAGGCTAATGCGTGCGTGAATGATAGTTGGAGACTGGAGGAAAAGTAGACAGCACGGGAGGCTGGTTCCAAAGACGAAATAGCAAAATTATCCATGAATGAGCGGCCAGATTTTGGCCTAGTCAGAAACAACAATAGTTTGAGTCTCCAGCTTGAAAGTTTGCTGTTACCGTCTACCCTTTTCGACGAAAATGACGTATGTTCGAGAATCGAACTAAGAAGGGTGATGTCCGAGACGATGAGCGGTTGAGTAGTCGGATCAGCAGCGTACCCAGTTTGTCCAGTTTCTTGGGCCAGTGCTGCCCTCACGTCGGGATAGTTGATTATTCGAGTATAAAACGACGGTTCAGCAGGCTCAACAGTGAGGGATTGTACGTTTCTATCTTCTCTTCCGTTGAACGAAGGCGATCTCATGCAAATGGTGTCATTCGTGAACGATCTACACGGGAGGTATCTAAGTTCGACGGGTTCAGGATACATCTCGACACAGTGGGCAAGATATGCTCGGAAAATGGGCTCGAGATTCCTAAAAGTATTGTAAGCAAGATGTTGTGAATGAGCAGTATCGGTAATTAATGGACATACATTTCAAGCTTTTTGATGGGACGGCCAACGCTTCCGCTACGAACGGGAGGTTTGGAGTTCATTTTCATCATCCCAGAGAGCCGAATTTTTATGGCTTTCCAAAATATTTCGGGCGTGGTCGACATTACTGGTAGCGTCCATTTAAAGATGAGCTTAGCAACATCCAGGCAAGACATCTGAGTGGGATCAATCGGGGGACCATCGCAAGTCAAGCGAGTTGCCATCCTGACTTGACCAGTCTCCTCCAAGGTCGTCATATTTGAAAAGGTAGCATCGGATGCCCAGGAGGCCGGATTGAGAGGGTCCATCATTCGTTGCGAAACCACTCCATCGACATTTTCAAACGGTGACGCAAAGATATACTTGTGCCACTCACCCCCGTAAAACTTTGCCTTAGATGCCGTAGTCAAAGATTGCACCAGGCGCCGTTTGTCAAGGTACTCTGCTGTTTTTGATGATGTCGGGTGCTGGTTTATTTTGTCAGACGTTGGCTTTATTCTTAACAAAATGTTTCGCTTCTCCCAGTAAGAATTATTGATCTCGAGGATTAGGGCATCAAGCTCTCTCTCTTCGTTGTAGAGATACCACCAACTCACGACACTTCGAGACCAACCCATAAACTGAGGCACACCTAGCAAATAGGCGTATGGCCACTGGGAGGGGTCTTCGTTCTATCTTGAATGTTAGCAATTGAACGCTTCGTCTGGTTCGTTGTGGGGTCTAAACCTGAGATGTGAGAAAGTTATCCAGCTTTTCCCGAAGATCTACTCCATGATCACCTCTATGAAGAAATCGTGCTGAATCGAAGCTAAACCACACCATCCAATGCGAGAACAAGCGAGTCCAAGTGAGTCCAGCAGCACCTGGCGCCGGCGACACATCGAGAGACTTGTCATCAATGGCTAACAAATTTCCGACGCGGCAACGAAGGCCAACTGGGACGCCAACAAGCATGAATCGGTTGTTAAATCTATCCTTTACAGGAGAGAGACGTATATGCTTGAACATCACAGGAAACAAAAGCGGCTTGCCGAGTACAGTTTGTGTTTTATCCGACAAAGAAATCAGCTCCCGGGACGAAAAGATTGTCCGCGTTAGCATTCCAAGCAAGAAGATGACTGGGAATCCCACCGCGAGACCAGCCAGCAATCTCAAAGTCATTGGCCATAACGCCGAGGTCTGGGACTGGTGTCCCAAGTACAAGAGTAGTAGTATAATATTTGTGAACATCGCGCGAGCCGTAAGCGAGCCGATGGAATATACCACAATACGCAGTAAAAATGGATGTGCAACCTTCTGCAGGTGGTCGGGGCCCTGCTCGGCATATATGTCTCGCCATCAAGATATGAGTGCCGTCATGGCCCGCCAAAGAGATATGTAGAGCTCCATATTCTCGGATATCTCCGAGCGGGATCAGGCACCTGGGCAGCGAAACAAGGTACGTACAGGGAGAAAACTTTCCAATTATCTGCAACTTAGGCGACCTCGTGTACAATGTGGCTTGTTTTTCCGAGACTTTTGGCTATATGGCTGGCTGGGCGCCAACATGGCTAGCTGTGGACTGTGGCTGGTGGATCTACAGCTAGGTGGTGGATGGAAGATATCAAAATGATTGGGTGCAGTTGACGAACCACCAGACGCCGCGTTGATCAACTTGACAACGGGGCCCTTATTTAGTACTTAGTTAGGTATCCATATCCACTTTATTTTGTCAAAATAGAGTTTCAAAGAAACTATAATATTTTTTCTTTGAATGCGCAGTTTTCCGCCAGTCTGGCACAGGTGGTTATGAATGGTTGTTAGTTTTAGAGGCTAGATATCGTGAACTCACGAGTCAGAGCATGTCAACATACACAGCCATGGTGCCCTCAAAATATTTAAAAGCTTCACCGCTTCTCCCAGGCTGTATGCCGAACTACCTTCTCTTATCTGCGGGCAGGGTAGGAGTGTTTTTGTCTCATTGATCCTACGATCCGACTTTTTAATTCCTTTCCCTGTTCAACACCATGGGTCTGTTGTCACTGCCTCCCTGTCGAGTAATTATTATCGGTGGCGGAGTATCCGGAATTGCAACAGCATGCCGCCTCGCGAAAGACTTCAGTGTAGACAACTATTGTATCTACGACCGTCTAGACGGACTGGGAGGTACCTGGAAAGCTAATATATGTTCGTTCTGTACCCGCCTAACTCGATTTGAAGAAGCAACCCCATTCTAACAACCTATTTATTTAGATCCTGGATGCGCAGTAGACATCCCTGGGTTCTGCTACAGCTACTCATTCGCGCCACACTCCGAGTTCACTCAGGTCTTTCCGCCGCAAGCAGAGATACTGGATTACCTGTTGAGAGTTGCCCAACAATACCGCGTCAATCAGCATTTCAAAGGAGGTGTAGAATGGATCGCGGCCGAATGGCACGAGGAAACACAGACCTGGCTCGTTACATTAAAGGATATCCAGAAAGAGCAAATTTTTACACAGGAGTGCCAGGTGCTCATATCTGCAGTCGGTGGGCTGGTCAACCCTCAGGAAATCAGAATGCCCGGCGCCGAGCGCTTCAAGGGATTCATGGTTCACACGGCCAGGTGGAAGAAAGAGCTGGATCTTACAAATAAGCACGTAGCTGTTATTGGCAATGGCGGTAAGCACTTTCTTGGCCGTTTTCCCCTGGAACCCTTACAGTACTAACCAGGACAGCATCCGCTACGCAGGTAGTACCAGCTATCATTGATAAGGCGAAATCTGTAACACAGTTCATGCGGGTTGGTGTGCCAGTGTCCATGTTCATGTAGTAACTCTGCCGCTGACTGCTCGTGGTTCACAGTCACCGCACCACATTGTCGAGGCGAGTAACTACCAAATCTCCCCAGAGTGGAGGAGTCTACTACGCAGTGTTCCTCTCCTGTTGTATTTGATTCGCCTAATTCTATTCCTATACATGGAGATCACCTGGTTCGCGTTCCAGAATAACCGCCTGGGAAAGATTGGCCGAGAATCTATCAACCAACAGAGCCGGAAGTATGTCCAAGACACAGCACCTGGTATGGCTGTCCAACTACCTATGTTGTCATTACTTCGCATGCACCGCTAATCTCTCGATACAGAGTCCTATTGGAACCTATTGATTCCCACGTATGAGTTTGGATGCAGGGTGAGTGGGGACCTTGACTTGTCTAAAGTTGCATTCAATCAAGCTGAAGCTCACAAATGTGGATAGAGACGGATTTTCGACCGGGGATACCTTGCCGCCCTCCACAAGAGCAACATGCGGTTGACGAATGATCCCATTGTGGAGATTACAGAAAATTCAATAATAACCCAATCTGGTGAAGAACTCCATGTTGATGCAATCGTAAGGACGCCATTATTTTTTTCGTCGAGATTGGAGGTTAATGGATTTCAAGTTATTTGCCACTGGGTTCGCTCTCACCCATTACGATGTTGATGTACGGGGTCGAAATGGCAAGACGCGAGAAAAGCATTGGATGGAGTATGGTCACAAGGCCACTTACAAGTCAATAGCGATGCATGGATTCCCTAATTTCTTTTATATTATGGGACCTAATTCGGGACGGCTTTATACCTCCACCATCCAAATAATTGAAAGGTAGCACCTACCACAACTCTCCCGAGTTCTGTAAAACAATGCTAACTGAAGACACAGCGAAGTGGATATGGTACTACAAGCCCTCAAACCGATTTTCCTTCAACAAGCTTCGTCTGTCGAGGTAAAACGCGAAAGCGAGCAGGCGTATGACAAGCGACTTCATCTAGCAATTGATAAAACTGTTCACAGCAGCCTGTGTGATAGTGTACGTTTGGAACCCAAGTAATCTATTTCATTCAGCGACGACTGACTTTTTTGGTTCCCACTGCAGTACTTTATTGACAAGACTACGGACAAGAATTGGTTTGTCTATCCGTGGAACTCATTCCACCTGTGGCTCTCAACGTATTGGACTTTTTCCAGTGATTGGGATTATCAAACGAAGCACTCGTCGTTACAGTGGGTTGACACCAGAAAGCGGGTACAGCACTTTCTAACAGGCTATAAGTAATTAAAACGAAGACCTAAAAGAGAATAAGAGGATTGATTACCTAGGTATTCATGAACTATGTACAAGATGATTGGTGAGGAACTGAGCAGAAATACAAACCGCTAAACGAAAAACGAGGCCTGGTACCTAGGTATTTGGTCCAGCTTTCTGTCTCCAAACGAGCTACAAATAGATGATAGAAGATACTAGATAATAAATAATGAAGAAATGGTAATACACAATTTAAGAAGTCTTAGACTGAATGTTTTATAGTAATAACCGCATAATAAACGCGCTGTTGGTTCGTAGCAAAAAGTAGTCATATACTTATCCTGCGTCTCCAAAACAGCCTGATTTATCTACTTCTGGAAGGGTAGAATGGAAATTTTTGTGTTTTCTCTAGCCTCTGAGAATTGATCAAAACGGTACATAAATATGATTTTGCTGCCACTTCGCAGGCGTCAGCATGAAGAGCAACAGCGGTTATAAGCCATTCCCTTGCTTCATCAAGCACATACGACCATAGGGTGTGGAAAACAGGGCTTCCCGTCCGCTCAGCCGTACTTAAGCCACACGCCGGCCGGTTAGTAGTTGGGTGGGTGACCACCAGCGAATCCCGTCTGTTGTATGTTTTTCTTTTTTTGTCTTTTATAATTATTCTTTCCGTTGCCGCTTTAATTCAGGGCAATTCCCCCTTCACCGTTTGGCCCCCGAAAGCTGACGTGGCCTTCGGCTATTCTTTCCTTTGATTTCCCAGCCTCCCCTTTGATTCTCTCATCACGAGTTTTATTATTATAACCAATCAGAAGCAAATTTTGTCTAACTAACTACTATGGTTGAGCCCGGTAATTATGTTAGTACGATTTTTTTACAGGGGTTATACCCCAATCAATTCTGCCAGTTTT
>JAMAFX010000256.1:0-31182 GCA_023625875.1 Trichocomaceae sp. PYS4502 | reverse complement strand
GGCCTCAAAGTGAATATATTTGACGTTAATAGGGGTTTCCATACATGAAATATTCTGCCGGTTTTTGAACTCTGGGCCTATTGCAATTTTGACCAATGGGGAAGCTACAGAGTCGGGCCCCAGGGGCCACTACGGCCAATGTGGCCAATGACAGACCAAGAATCTATCCTAGGGGCTATTAGCGCACACTAGCGCTACACTAGCTCCCAGACGAGGGGATAGTTAATTGGACCCGACGGCGCGGTGCCGTTCCGTTCTCGTCGACGGTCGTATATTATATAATACGTATAGTTAAGTTAATAAGTTAGTTAGTTAACTAGTTAGTTAGTTACGGAGTTCCTAGATTAGTTCATAAATTAATTAATTTATAAAGTTAATATTACTTTTGAGTCATATTCCAATATAACTGGCCAATTAATACGGTGCTAATCGACTAGTCTAGACTAGTCTGTAGGGCGATGCAATACTAGTGAGCAAAGATCATTGATCAATGATCAATATCCGAGGAACCACGCCTTTCTTTACCTTTCTTTACCGCGCTTGGTTCGGTGCTAGTCATGTCATACCGTATTCGCGTATTGTGTCTCGATGGAGTAGTAGATAGATAGATAGATCGATCGATCGATGCTGTACGGACGTTGGACGCATGTGGTTATCGTAGGACTAGTACGACAGGGCGTGGCATGACAGCACAGCATGCAAAGGGTCGTGCTATGTACTGCATAGAGTTATATTATGTAGGTAGGCGAAATTACAGATGCAGTGCTGGACGGATTAGTATGTTACTATAAATTCTGTAATCTGGAGCATATGCCTAAATAGATGGCATGGCGAACTTTAAATACTTCGTTCGGGGTATACTATTACCCAGATTAATGTGCTCCATTTTTGTTGAGCGGTGCTGTCAAAATGACTAGTAGTACTTCATAAGGCAGATCTCGTTCTGCAAGATCTATCGATACATGACAGGAATCTACATGTACCGGTGTTTCATGTTGATTGCTGTTCTAAGATATGATATCATTGACTTGAATTTACAACTCACTGCGTAATCAATTAGTTAGTATAACCGTGCTAGCTCCAAGCAAGGACCAATACATGTGTGCAATGTACACTGGTATGCACTATTGCTACATAGTAGTTATAGCACTCATGTGTAAAGCTGGTAGATCTTGCATGCCGATGATCTGAGATCCGATCTGATTGAATGTCTTCGAGAACACGGATTGTGGCGTACTGTTCATATCCATTAATGATTAATCTGATACGTCGTGAAATAATGATGATATCGATACTGTACTGATACTGTACTGAACAATACGATCGTGTTGGGAGGATTAGTAAGCACGAGCCCTAATTTCACCAACTTGGTTAGCACAACACACCACAACACGATATGGATCCAGAGTTTGGCATCCAATTAACTACAAATAGTATAGTCTAACTTAGACGTTTCCGGTTCATACGTACTTGTCATCTGTCCAGATCGGCACGCAGAGCCGAATAGTATAACAATCTCGCTGACACAGCGGCACAGCCTGACAGCAGTCAAGGTCGCCCCGCAAGACCCTATGGAAGTGCCGAGTTTGCTTCCGGCCTGTCTGAGCCACTTTACTCCGTATGTTCCAACCGTAGTAAGCGAGGTGGCGGTCCCATGGTACTGACTTATAAGTTCATGAATGTAGTATCGCGTATCCACATGAGAATTCCAAATTCGAGGCGAGTTGTCATTGACCATTCCGTCGGGAAGATTTCTTTACTTTATAACTACTCAGTATTAACCGGGGCCTACTAGTAGAGTAGATCAGACTGGTTAGACTAGTCGTCTTTGGAAGGTGACTCGCGAACAGGTGTTCTTTTCAACTGCGTATAATATAGGGATGCATGTATTATAATATCATTATAATATCGTTATAATATCACCTACCTAGGCGTTGGACATGTGAGTGATAGCGGTCGGAATCGGCGGTATATCTTCCGATTGAAGGGTTAACCTAAGAAAGAAAGAGATAATTAAATAGAACAACCAACGACAACCAACGAGAATATTAATAGTTAGCATAGATCTGCACGGCCAGTCTGGGCGGCGCGCCTATGCAAGTAGACGGACGCTTCGGGCAGGGAAAACCGAACTGTCTACATTTACAAGAACCATCTTAGTATTGCTTTTTCGCATACTCTACTCTGCCAAATAACTAGTAGTTACTATATGACAATGTTAGTATACCACGGAGTTAGGAGCGGCCGGTCTCCGTAATCATAGACGTAGTATAGCTACGTCCCCACCGTGACAATCCCATGGTACAAATACTAAAATAGTGATTACAACGCTAGTATTGCCTTGCATAATGCCATAACCTTGATTCAGCCGTCCACTTTTTGCCTGACAGTCACGATCCATTCCAACCACTACTGAACTTAATCACTGGTTGGTGGTAAGCTACTAGCCTAGGGCCACCACAGTGTCGGAATTTTGGGCCTAAGGGATATTTTAGTATTTAGTCTTGCCTGTAACTGCAGATGTAACTCCGCTTGACGTTGGCTGTCACGATCTTTATACTATTTAGTATGCTGGTCCCTGGACCTCGTGCGTTTCGTGCACTCGCTTTCATCCTTTAATTTATCTTTCTATTCACTGCGTCATGCGTACTATAATTTAATTTTATATCCCGAGTATATATATACCCTCATTTGGCTGGACAAATATATTATATTACTCCTACTATTGGAATGGGTCGGTTTCGTCACTGAAGAGCGACATTCGATCACGATTGACGACAAATTCATTCATCACAGAAATCCGCATGTCTCAACAGCAGCAGCAACAACAACAACAAGACAGCGATCGCAAAATGGCCGTTACCTATACTACCACCAGCAGCTATGCGGCGCCTGTTCAGACGCTGCCCTCATTCCGCGAGGTGTGTTCAGCCGACTATGGTAGTACTAGACTTTTACTAACATTGCTAATGCCAGCTCTTCCCTCAACACCTGCACGAACCAATAGTAGATCGCACATCTTATTTACAGTCCCCATCACAACATTCCCAATCGCGTTCTCGAGACCGAGACCGAGACCGCCACCGTACGCCAGACGCCTACAAATCGAGGTCGGGGCTTCCTCTGCCTCATCCATCTGGCCCTAATCATTTTCTGCCACCCTTGCGAGACCTGTCTGGACACCCTCATGAACGGCCCATGAGCGCCTATGCCTACGACTATGATGACTCCTCTCTTGCTCGCTCCGGGTCTGGGTCACGGACTAGCTACACTCACGAGCATCATCCGTATACATCACGCACACCAACCACAACAAGTATAGATGACGACCGGTATCGTTACAGTGGCACAATGCACGGCAACCAAACCGGCTATGATCCTGCACGATACCCGGTTAGCCACCAGCAGCAGCAGCAGCAACATCAGCCACCCTCTTCTTACCCGGCTAGCACGTCCAGTACTGGTAGCAACACCGAATACATGACACACGGTCATACCATGCCCTCATCAAATTTTGGCGTCATTGGCGTGGGCGCTGGCGACGCGCTCGACTCACGCGGAAAGAGGAGGAGAGGCAATCTGCCCAAGCCTGTGACAGATGTGTTACGAGCCTGGTTCCATGAGCATCTGGATCATCCGTATCCGACCGAGGAGGATAAGCAGGTTTTTATGAGTCAGACGGGCTTGTCGATTAGTCAGGTATGTCCTCTCCCTCCCTCCCTCTTGGATGTATATCTATGGCAGATTATTCTAATGTTACCTCCAGATCAGTAACTGGTTCATTAATGCGCGGCGCCGCCAATTGCCCGCCCTGCGCAACCAGATGCGCAACAGCGACGGTGAGCATGGGCCTATGCGCGGTGCGTCGCCGTTGAGCGATGGCGATGTGTCGTCTATGTCGTCGTCGCCGTCGCGGATGAGGCATCGGTAGGAACATAGTTTGCATTCATTTTATTCTGCATAATTCAAGACTTGTGGGTTTGGTTTGTACATTTATTATAATTACATTTTATTTTATTTTTTATTTTTTATTTTGTTTTTGGTTCATTCGTCAGTTGTTCAACCTGCGTGGATTGCGGCGCTTGGGCATGGCATGGCATGGCATGGCATTGATCGTTTTGAGGTTGATCAATGGATGATACCCTCTTTCTCTTCCCCCTCCCTTCTCTTTCTATTCGATATAACATATATAACTACATACTATTGATGACAGTTGACATAATGACAGTTTCATACTACGTACTACATACTACCTAGCGTCAACTGACGTGTCGTGGATACTGATATTATTTAGTAATGTAGCACCACTACCTAAGTAGTACGTACGACTCTCTGGGACACGTCGTATCATGTGAGTCTCAATCCTAGTGAGTCAATCATAAGAATATTCCGTACTAAATTAATTAAAACATATAACATGTAGATCATAATCCTTCAACTAGTACTACTATAGTACGTACCTACACGCATTACTAGGCTGAGTACTAGCGCAGCAGCAGCAACTTCAGCACCATAGTTTGGTGCTAGTCCTGGTGCAGTTTGCCACTGTGGAAAATCTGGTACGTACTACGTAGTAATTATTTCTGGCACGGAGTACTCCGTAGGCGACTAGGCGTACATTGAAAATGGTTCGTATTCAGCCAAGCTTGAACCAAACCAGCTTACCCCTACCACGTTGATGACGTTGCTAGTTATTTAATTAGGAAAAAAAAAGGAATGAAAAGGAATATGATAGGCCAGGCCCCATATGAAATCCGCCACATGGCCCCATGGGCTCTGCCACTGTCCACGTCTGACAGTTTAGCTCGGGAAATCTATACTTTTCAAGTTAGGAACCCAACCAAGATTGAAAAGGGGGTGTTAAACTTTCTGCCCAGGTACCAGATTAATCCAGGATAACCAGACACAAGGGTCAAGTTTTAACTTTCCAGGTCTGGATGAGGAAAGTAGTACGTACCGCACCGTGTACGTATGGAGTACGGAAGTAACTACGTAGCAAACTAAGTAAAGTAAGGTAAGAATAGGGCTAGGCCAGGGATACGCCGCTGTACGCGGAGTTCTCCGTACTAGAGTCTAAAATGCGACAGTACGGTGTAGTGCTTACTCTGGAGTCTGCGTGGTTAGGTTCAGTATTGCCTGGACTGTGGATACTCGAAAATGGAAGCTGGATAGTGATACGGCATGTAAGTTATAGTCTAGTGAACGACAGCGTCATTCCTATCTAAATTAATAATGCCACACTCTGCAAATCTGGAGATCTCTTTTATAGACTGGGTCCATCGCCTGACGTACAAAGCAATTGTATCCACTTGTGGTTATAGAAAGGTTCTGTCCATTCCCAAGTTAGAAATTAGGGCAAACAGGTAACGTGATCAACGATCCGGTGCCTTTCCCTTAAGGAATCCAATTTCATATCACATGACTGTTTTTTGCCAGGCGACGTAAGTATTTACCTTTTCACTTTGAAATTACTATGTATCTCAGTTTCTCAGACCACTAGATCACATGACCTTACAGGACGCTAGACCTAATCGGTAGCTTCATTCAATCTATGGTCTGAGCGCATGGTGTAGCACTTACATAGTACTACGCGTGCGAAATTTCAACGCAAAACTACGACTTTCCACATAGCAATCAGAATCGAGTTTGCTTTTTTTTATTGAAATTCTTACGTCTTCCTAATTATAACGATATGTCTTTTGAACCAGAACGACCTGTGGTTGTTGAGTCCGACGATGTGGTTGAGACAGAATTAAATACAGACGCGTATCGGCCCCCCACCTCATCTGCGCGCTGGCCTGGAAATCGAGCCTCAGGATACCTGCCTGGGCTCAGCAACGGAGAACGCCTGCATGCGGTTTATCAATATCTTCATACTGCTCACAGATGGGGTATGAAGGAGCTCATACAGAACGTGGCAACTGCAAAGTCAGTTCCTTATGCTCATAGTGCCAAAACTCGGGTCAAAGCTATTCGCAAAGCAATAATTGAGCAACCCGAAGTACGGCAAATCTTTATGGATGATAACGAGCTGATTCCTTCGATGCTTGTTGACGGCATCAGCACATTGATCAGGAAAGAGCTTTACACATTGAAGCAGGATATTCCACTGTTCGGCCATTTCGATGCCACCCGCTCCCCTAAGGAGCTCAACGTGAAGGATTTCTATGATGAAGTATGCAGCAAGGCTCCTGTTCTATGGCAACTTCTTAGGTCTATTACTGCTAGGTTGGAGGATGGCGCTGTATCCAACCAACAGAATGGTTCGTTCGCATTGATTGCCACGCTGCTATGTCATGCACTGGCTCCAGTACTCAGCAATAGCTTCCAAGTGCACATGGGACTTTATTTTCATTCACTTGGAGCACGGAGACGGTTGATTGATTTACTCCATTCTTTTAATATATCACTCAGTTATGACAGTATCTTGCGCTACCAGAATGAGGTTGCAAGCCACGCGCAGGTTCGTTAAATATGATTCGTAGTCTGCCAACTTGTGCATATTCTGGCCGGAAAGCATCACCCCAATGATGGACAAGATGCGCTTCGTCGATAACAATAGCGGTAATACGTCGATTAATTTCAGGATCTTCGAAAATACGCCGCATTTGTTCGTTCGCTGCCAGCTCAGGGCTCAGTAAGAGGTGCGAGTATGCCTTCTTCTAATGTCTATTAATAAACCAGTTTTGTCGGTGTCTTTCTCAATAAACAGAGGTTGGCCACCTAGACGTGTTATAGCTTGGGATTGCTCAATGCCAATTTGAATCAGTGGAAGGATAACGATAGTCATACATCGATCCATTAGGACAGATAATGCCTGCGGAATCATGCTCTTGCCAAACAAGGCTTTGCGATCAGAATTAGATCGCCACGGTTGAATATGAGCTGAAAAAGTGCTTGTAGCTGCCCGGGTCGAGGAGTATATGGATAAAGCATTTCTAGAGTCTCCGAGAGTGCCTTTTTTGTATATCAACTGCCTTACTGGCTGCATCTCGGATCAGCTGCTGCGCTTTCTGTACCTTAACCACTCGATCCGCATTGATATGTGACCCTGGAGATTCCGGAACTGCAGAAGATGCCTGCTGAGATGGTCTTCCATGTCTATTGAGCACCTCGTGCAGTGTCAGTTGTCCTGGTGGACAGGATTGCTGTTGTGGTCCTCGGGGGTGTCGATATCGCCGGCGGCCCATGTTTAGACGTGTATTTTATCACCCACAATTGTAATCCTCGAGGTAATTTTAGTGTGGTACTAGATTACCATTGGTTATATTGATTTGTCTTCTTATATAAAGATCTAACATGAATTCATGGAGCAGGAATTTTCTGAAATTTGTTAGCGAAAAAAGTGAATTTCTTCGGAGGTAATTTAAATATACTTAAAAGGCAGCTAGCTCCTAAAAACGCGTATCAAATAGTAGAAAATTTGACCCTAAATCGAATGATATATATAAAAGTATAGAAAATGGTATATTGGTTGAGTAGGAAGCGTGATTATTGACACCCAAGTTTGTTGATTTGTTAGGTGTAAAGGCCATACAGCTGCACAGTAGTATTGCGCGCATACTACCGTACGCTCAGACTAGATACCAAAAAGCCTGAGTCAGCATGACGCCTTTCCTTTTTGGGCTAGCTAGTCTGAGAACCTGAGATAACTTTGAAATGCGTCTACTTTACTGTGCCTGAATTGAAGTTCCGGCTTCTGGGAACATGTGTTGATTACCTGGGTATCTGTACGAATCTTGACACCAAGGTAATAAGCAGTCCATTCACTCTGACACATAGATGGCGAAAGATATCAAATCCATATATTGGCATTTTAGAGTATTAACGAAGACAGGAGACTGATATACGTCCGTCAAAATCTTTTTACTGAGGCTTCCTCACAACTCATATTGTACAGAGAGAATTTACAGGCAAACGGACTAAGTACAGACTAGGGCAACCACTGCTTCAGCAACGTCACATCTCGCCACCTTTCATCCGACTGGGCAATTGACTGTGCCTCCCTTGCAGCAATATCAGGAGTTTCAGGTCCAAGGAGTAACCGCAGCGGTGGCTCCGGAACATTAGCAATATAAACGATAGCTTCAGCAACTACTCCTGGATCGGTCCAGTTCGCGCTCAACTTCTGTCTCAGGGCTGAAAACTTCCCTACACTGTCTCGATACGGCTCGCTAATTGGTCCCGTCCCCATTGACGAGCCTGCCCAATCTGTCTTCATGCCACCAGGCTCTAAGACTGTGACTTTAATCCCTAGGTGCGCGACCTCTCTTGACAACACAGTCGAGAAGCCCCCTACAGCCCATTTGGCGCTCTGGTATGACCCAAGGCCAGGGCTGCCCGTGCGTCCACCCACAGAAGATACTTGCATGATGTGGCCGGTCCCTTGCTCGCGAAGAATTGGGAGCACCGCTTTAGTGACGTTGACGACGCCGAAGAAGTTGGTTTCAAATTGCTCGCGGAACGAGTCTAGAGTCATATCCTCAATGGAAGCTACATCGGCGTAGCCTGCGTTGTTGACTACGACATCGATACTGCTAAAGGCCTGTTTCACTTGGGTCACAACTTGCTGCACCTGTTCAATGTTGGTGACATCGAGAGCAAGCGGAAGAAACTTGTCAGCACTGTACTGTGTAGCAAGATCGTCGAGATGTTCAGCCTTGCGTGCGGTGGCAGCGACTCGATCCCCTGATGCTAGAATGGCCTTGACGAGGACGCGGCCAAGACCGCGCGAGGATCCTGTGACTAGCCACGACTTGGTCATTTTAGTCTGTTAGACAGTAATAGTTTCTATGCCTATTCAACACTTTCAGGAGGGACAAACAGCATATTTATATAGCCATCTTGTACTAAGGCACGTTGTTAACTCCGCATGGCTGAGATCCGGATATTGTACGGCTTTAGCGGGCTTAATGTTTAAATAAGTGGGCCATGCCACATATCAGAAACAAAGTTTTACATTGACATACATCTGTACCCTGGTGTTGTAGGATAGTTTATGCCTTGCAACTGATTTCATGATTACTAATATAATTGCAGCCTCTCAGGATAGTGCTGCGAGGAGTGTTGAAGCAATAGAGCCAGACGTATGCTGTATTATAGGAGGCGTTGGTGGAAAAGCTCGATGACGGTACTGTACTGCTCATGAGAGTTTGTTTATACTGGTATGGGCATGTAGATTGCCTATTTGTCACCGAGGAGCTGCTCTCTGGCCGTCCTCGTTAGTACTCGTTTTACTATTCATCCTTGGTGTCCAAATTCACCAAGTAGCTACGCTAGGTTTAGCATTAGAATAGGGCCCATCGCATGAGTATCGCTTTTGTAATTATTGCTTTTCTTATGACCCTCTCCTGGATCCTATATATGGGGTTACTCTAGTATTGTGGATGATGATATATGGTCTAGGCAATCAAGATAAGGGAGAACTAGATATTTGAGAGAGGAATAAAGATACCATATACTTGTTGACTTCGCTCTGGCCTATTCAAACACTTCCGTGACACTTCAACGCGCTAGGACATAAAATCAGGTGTTCGGCATATATAAGAGTCTAAAGTGCTCCCATGTCTGCTAGATATCGAAAAGCGTCCAGTCGTGCCTTAACAGCATCTCCTGTTTCTAGGTAGGGCTTTGTTCCATGCTGGTTTAGCATTCCTCAGATTTCGGCATCGGAGATATTAATGAGCAATTGACTCCAGTATATGCAGCTAATTTGATTCAAGTAAGAACAAATTTCGAATAGGTGGAACTCGCACCCTCTATATCCGAGTTCGTCGTGTTAAGACATTGCACATTGAGCATATTGCACAACTATGTACGATATAAATTGAATAAAATATCAGATTCCGCCCCCATCTAAGGAAATTTGCTCGGGTTTTGGCTCCACGTGGTTGAGCTTCCGTTGTTCCCAGCGTTTCCACGCCACGAGAGAAAAATGTACAACTGCAACGACACCAACAGCCACGGAATAGCCTATAATAACTGGCGAGGCGATGTAACTCCAGGAAAGCCCTATACCACCGTTTATAATTGCGAAAACGAAGACAAGATGGCCGAGATTGCGATGTATCAAGCCATACATGGTCGGACTTTGCTTTTTCTTATATATCCGATGATGCCAGAACCCCAGAAACCACTGCGTAAGTATACCGGCGAGAATAATATATCCGATGATTTGATGTCCGCTACTAAATGATTTGGACCTGTTGAACAATGTGCTGAGGTATAACCCTATAGCCGCTCCGAGAACACTAATCACCGAAGAAATTGTTTGGCTCACCCAATGCCACCGCACACTGCCGGGAAAGAAGCGTAAGAAAATGACGCCGGTTGGTAAGAGCAGGACCAATGGTACGGTAGCCAGGACCGCATGGATGATAGTACGATAGTTGCTCGTCAGCACTGGTGAACGGGTCGCGCTAGAAGCGATTGGACTTGTGAGAGAGGTTGGCAATGCTCCGGCGCCGCCAGTCGCGTGAGTCATATCCAAAGTAAATAGCCCTATTAACCTTTACGTAAGCTGTCTGAACGGTAGTCTAAGGTATTGGCATATCGGCATACCATATTCAACATGCATTTCGAGATCGGCTGACTGTGAATTGCTCTTGAGCTTCACAGTCTGAGCAGTGTTTGGGCCCAATGCGTAATTCCATGGATACGCCGTGTCACTCAGATTCAACGCACCAGACGTCCAACTGAAACAATTCCTACACCGCGCATTGACAGTCATTAAACCATTGGACGTATCACTACCGGGGAGAATGTCCACATTCAATGAAGGTGAGAAGACAGGTTCTTTGTTGCCAGTCGCTATTCTGGGACTGAGAGTAATTCCTTGAGTAGATTTAAAATGTAAGCAGAAAGTTTCCAGGCGGGATTTGGAGTATATGATGAACTGACCATCTCCTGTTGCATTTGAGTACATCACAAACATAAGTGAGTCTTGCATGACTGTGCCTGTTCCAATCCCGATATATGAATAACTAGATGGCCCAGAGATACGAAAGAACAAGTCTTGGGACACCGTTGAATCGGAAGCACTGAGCGCGAAGGTGAGATTTCCAGAACCGGAGCTCAGAGAAGAGATGAACACCGCGGCTGACTCGACATTTTGACATTGAGTCGAAATAAAAAGGGAAGAGACTGAACACGGATAGGTCTATATTAGCGACAATCCACAATAATAACTAATCGATACCTATGTTAAATAGGATGTTGCGTTCCATACACAAGACAAGTATTGTACTTTGGTGAACCCTCATGGCGAAAGAAACTCGTACAGTAAGGACTGGACAGACCGCTGCTCCTTCGTTTGAGCTGAACTGTCGATTCTGATCTTCGAAGATATGTATATTCTAGAATTCCCACAACTTTTAGGGACATGCTGCATTTATAGGATCCATCCAAGTACAGTGTGTTCGGCCGACACCACGCATTCTGAAGGCGCCACCCCAAGAGGCGTGAATGCTGAATGCAGTTTCAAAAATGTATGTACCAGTGATTTATTCCCAAGGATTATGGGGTCCAGTCCCATACCTAGGTAGGTTAACATCTTTTATTGCCCAAGCTGTGATAGGGCAAGTATTTTAGACCAAGTGCGTAAACTATACCCCTTTAAGAAGATCAGCCCACGGGCCTCTACAAAGGCGTGAACTTCAATGAAGACCGGAAGTATAATTTCCCTCGATAACGCATGATAACGCTAGGTTAATAATCTTTGACGGCTGCGCCTCTTACAGTGACAACATAAGACACCCAAAAGGGTCAACGCACTCAACTCTGAGTGTTGCTAAGCCAAATGCAGGAAGGGGCCGAATCTAGGCAACCCAAATCTCTCTGCGCATTACAAAGTAAATCAAATAAGTCAAATCAGCCGCATGAGATGACGACTTGCGGTTCGTCTTTCTTCTAGTGTTCCGACTTTGTGTTCCGATTGCGATGCCGCCGTTGGAATCGACTGCGGCGACACAGCCTGAGAGGAAGACCGGATTACGGAGAAGCCATGTGAAGTCACGACGTGGATGTGGGCAGTGTAAGGCTAGAAGGAAGAAGGTATAAACTATATAACATGTCCCTTGGCTTTATTAGTTTCGGTGTTACACTGGCGTGGCTCGATGTCTGATAGGTAGTTATCAAAGCACCACCGAAGACATGATGGGTTCAGGTGGCCTTGTAGAATTGGTCGAAAGGAGCGAAGTAAAACAAAACACACCTCGGGAGCTGACATTATATTTTTCCGCAGTGCGATGAAAGACCTCCAGTTTGTAGCAACTGCAAAAGAAGGAAGTTAAAATGCGACTATGAGGATCTTTTCAATACCGTATCACCGTCGGAACCCGTCGAAGGGAATGCCGAAGAACTGAATATAGTATTCGAATTCGACCAGTCGATAAGCCGTTCCGCAATCTCTGACGATCCCCCTAATACCACTGAAGGACGAGGCAATAACTATGCAAAGGAGGAGAGTCGTGGTGATCCCCATACTTCTGAGGCTTTCCCACTATGGATGGGGTATCCGAGAAACCTGGCATACTCGGAGCACCCAGGTCACGGCAATAATGAGCTTATGTTCCATTTCTTAACCATTGCAGCACACACGCTTGCTCATGACGAAACTGCATTCCACTATTGGCAACAAATTGTATATTCGGTTGCCCACACGCACGACTTTGTGCGGCATACTCTGCTCGCCTTTTCCTCCCTTCATATTGCGCATCTGCAACCGCAGGATCCCCAAAAATATTTGGTGCTCACCAGCCATCATCATGCAATAGCTATCAGGGGATTCAAAGAGCAAGTACAAACGATCCATGGTGGCAACTGCGATGCAATCTTTATCTTCTCCGCAATGCTGGTTCTCACCGAACTGGGCTTGATGCGCCCGGTCTGGGATGGAAGCAATGCGGAGATTGATCCTGTCGATAAGCTGATACAGCAACTCACTGTCGTTCGGAACATCTTAACCTTGTGGCGCGACGCGCACATGGTCCGCACAGAACCCCTGATCAGGGAACTTGTCGGCCACGAAAGACAACCCCAATATACTGACGCTATCGTGGTAGAAACAAAAGCCACTTTGGCATACCTTGAAATTCTCAACCGGAAGATGGTAGCAGATCTTGACGAACGGGCAACGTATTCAAAGTCCATCTGGGAATTGGGCGTCAGCTACTACTTTGCCATTTTGCGGCCGAATAATTGGTTTCCGATATTGCGTTGGGCCAAAGGCATTTCTCCGGATTTTATGATGCGTTTGAAGGCAAGACATCCCCTAGCTCTGCTGATACTGGCTCAGTACTGCGTGTTGGTTCACAGAATAAGTCCCAACCACTGGTGGATGAGAGGATGGAGTGAACAGATTTTCAACCATGTGGTTTCTCTCCTTGACAGCCAATGGATGCCATACTTGAGGTCGGCTTTCAATGCAATGAATGAGAATCAATGACCTTCTTGGAGATATTTATTCTGCCACTTTTTCAATCCTTTTCCGAGTATAACTTATGTTTTCCGCCCTAACTTGAAGAGTTTTAGTATAAACATTGATTCCAATTTAGGCACATCATATACCACGTCTCTCTCCCCACCGGTACTGGGGCTGGGGCAGGCTGGAGTTCAGCTTGTGACAGTATGTTTATCTAGAAACGTGTTCTATTTACATTATTCCCTTGGTTCATACTTCAGCGAACCTATACTATTCCTATTCCCGTAGAAATCAACCTCGGAATCCTACACGGATCTGACAGTAAGCTGAGGGGCTGGCTGACCAGTTTGGAGAAGGATCACTTAGGCATTCAAAGGCCTCAAGTACGAAGCTCCACGTGCTTCGTTAGTACAAACATAACATGGTTTAAAGGTTTTAGCTTAAAATTAAACTAAAGTAATGCACGGATGAAGTACATAAAGTAACCATCCCGAAGTTTATGTGTAGATTACTCCTCGTTGACTTTAGCATACCAATCAGAGCCTCTCCAAGAATCACATGCAAACACTCACCTAACTCAGTTCAGATTCTTTTCCATCCTGGCTATACGATGGTGACAACATAAAAATTAGCCTGTAGAGCAAATCAGGGCGTGTCTCAAGTCCAGAAAACCATAAGGATGATCCTTGCTGGGTCAACTGTCAACACGTCACTTATGGATACATGTATTGACTATGATGTGAAATAGAGGGGAAAACCAAGATTCGAGAAATAAAAACTTCGAAAAGTAAAAGGCGTGTAACTAACTTTACATTTGGGTATCTTTGTCAGATGGTGTCAATTTAAATTAAGCTAGTTAAGAGGTTTCACTTAAGGTACATTAATCATTATGTACTAAGTACAGCTTAAGCTGATCTAAGTTAGTTACCAGATTTTACTGGAGAATTTACCCACCTTTATTACCAAGTGAGTTTAGTATTACGTAGATCAACTAGATTAGACAGGCCTTTAGCCTCAGGTACAGGGAAGATGTCGATGTGCTTGGTTACTCTACAAGTCTACATAAGAACAATGCATTTCTTGTTGCCTAGGACTGGTTAACAACTTAGCATCGTCTTCTACACTTATTCCATAATCGCTATATACGACACGAACTTTCTCCGGGGGTATTATTTTTTACACCCAAGGACAGCCATGCAGGCAGAGCAAGCTAAATTATACAACCATGCTAAAGTCTAGGATCTAGCCGAGAACTATAAAAAGAAATAATAAGCACTAGATCCGTCTAGATGTGAATGTAAGAGAAAATCTAATCCTGAGCCCTGTGATATTCTAGAAGAAGGATAGGACAGCAGGTTGTCAACTATTTAAGTTATTTGCTCATTAGATCAGTGGTTAAAGACCAATCAGATTAAGATGAGCACAGCTTTGAAGTCAATATTAACATCGGATTCAATATAAGACTAAACTGCTAGAAAAACTAGCCCCAGTAAGTCTAACACGTAGTTATAAAGGCTCCACTTAATATGCATACTGCAACGTAGCAACCAGTTGCAGTGGAGTTGGACTTTTTTGGATACAGAGCACTTTGGCCAATCAGAGAGCATGAAAGGGTTGCTGTAGGTCAAATCAACAGCTAACAACCTAGGTACGTGCTGTACTCTGCCTATTCATGTCTCAATTGCACTCCGACTTAATTGGCTCGAGGTGGATTGGATTTATAGAACGTATCATAGCAAGTGGACCTGCCGACTTTTATATCAGAAGGTTAGTACTCGGAGTAGTTTAACTAAACTTTTAGTCTCTTGTATGTATAATTCTAGCCTCAGGTCTTTTACTACATCTTTAGTTGGCCTGCCACACATAGGTTGTAGTTAGCTAACAAGCAGTTAATAGTTGTTAGTCATATACCTAGTATTATCTCCTACATATATATACTAATTCCGTAGTATTACATACTGTATCAAAAAGTTGCTAACCTAGGTACCTAGGTATCTATGTGGTTTGGAAATATTAAGATTCGTGATGAAATGTCCACTGTTACTAAGCCTCATAGTATAGTTAGCTATACTTTAATTAGGTGATATATCCTACTGCAACTGTTACAATAGGATATATTAACTAGTAAAATACTACTCTATGAAGCGGTCAAGTTCTCCTAGCTAATCAGAGCACAGAAACTTGCTCTACTACTTGTGCTGTAAGAAAGAAGCTCCTTAGCTAGTAGTAGGCATTTTCTTCGTTCTCCTGAAGAAACTGCGATGAAGTGAAGGATATAAATCAGACAAGACGCCTCCCTTACCCCAACAAAATCACATCGCTTTTCATTTGTTGCACGCAAAGATCGATCTTCAATCTGATAAACCCATAAGCCCTCACTACTACAAACTCCAAGATGTACAAATTCGTTGTGTCACTCGGCCTCATGGCTGCCACTGCACTTGCGCAGTCGGTCGATATTACATTGCCATCCCCAGGCGCTCAGCTTCAGGCTGGCACAAACACAACGGTGCAAGTCGAGCTTCCCGTAAGTAATCCATCGTCTTGACTATCTAACACTCACGTCTGACGTCAACCTACTCATGAAAATGATATAGATCACCTTGACTGGCGCTGAAGACGTCGCCATTGTTATCGGGATCAGCCCCTGCTGGAATAGCACCTACTGCTGGCCTGTTGATGAAACTTTGGGCACTGTGCTGTATTCTGGACCGTATGATCCTATTGACTACCAACACAACCGACCCCCATACCAGAATTTCACTCTCGCGATCCCGGACACGGTTCCCACCGGAAATGCACTCGTTACCGTTGCGCACTTCTCTCTTGTAGGGGTGAGTTCTCTCGTAAAAAATTCTAGTCTTTTGTGTACATTTGGCTGTTCACAACTTGAACACTGATATGCAAAAATGCTCTGAACACAGGCAAGCGCAATACCTTACCTCCAATTCCTTAACCAGAGTGTTACCATTGTCTAAAGCAATTAATACGCTCGACTGTTCGGCATGATAAATGAATTGTCATTCTGTATCCACTGATCTGCTCGGCAGTTGGGTTAATATGTCTGGTCTGGTGGATATGGATCTAGGTTTCACAGGGTCCGAAGCCTACTGCTGCAGATAACCTTCACTGTTAGGAAGTAGTAAGTGGCATATATCATGTAGAATAAAATTCCACGAATTATGTGTCTCTACCATATATGAATAAAACAAGATTGGAAAGATACGACTTTGTAATTCTGTAATTTATATCGTCGATATGCACCATTGAAGTTGTCAACCGAAATACTTGTCCCCTTGATGCGAATAATGATCAAGAAGATTCGCCATTTCAAACTATCTAGGAGAAAATCGCTGATCTGGATCATTGATATTCGTAGCCTTGGAGGCATTGAAAGTCCCAACTTCCCAGGACCCACCTGTCGATATGTATGTACTTAGCCCTAATTGCTTCTAGTTCCCTCGACCTGACACATTGTAAATGTAAGCTAGTTAACACACAATCCTCTTAATCTAATTTTTCTTTAGTTTACATGTAGTTCTTTCCCTCCACTCTAAATGGATCACTCCTATGACAAGTATATATTAAAATTTACAATGTCTGTGGAGAAAGTGCTCCGTCATTTTCTTTGCTCCGCAGACGGCAACCGTCTAGACCCTCAGTTTATAATTAATATTGGTACATACAATTGGCTCAAGACGAGACAGACGACAAACCGGCAGTGAGTCTCTAAAAGGGCATTTCAACCTCCTGCTCAGTGCCAGTATTAAGCGGGGTGTAACAGACTATTTGGGACATGAACTAATTTATAAGAAAGTTGCCAGTTGTTATAGCTCAATTGGTATGATGAGGATAAAATGCATCACAAATAATCTGCATGTCGATGCTCCGTTCGTATTGTTTTAGCTTGATCATCAGACTGGCTTGGGAAATTCAGATTTCGTCAAACGCGAATGAGAGGAGCGAATCAAAATCAGATTGTGGAAGACAGTGTACACCCAGTAAACGTCCATATCATTGATAAGGTAGCTATTAGGGCTAATTAGTGTCATAATCTATGTACAACAATTGGTGAGAAATGTGACAATACATACGGGAAATGCTGTTAGATGTTTGATATGAAAAGTCAAAATATACAAGAAGTATCACCCACCGGTATGCCACTTCATGCCTATATCCCATAAGAGAGGGAAAAGACTATAGAATATATATAAAAGGAAATCGCAATCCCAGAAACTCCCCTTTTTGTGAATGTCCCAAGTTTTCTTAGTCAAACAAGAGAAAGTTGATCCGGCCTGGTAAATGTTGGCTTCTTGCTAACTCGGTATACTAACCGATCGGTCCAAAAGTGTGAAAACACAGCGTGTCCCATCGCCACAGCACCATAGATTATGCCCGCTATAGGGAAACAGATACGTTCCTTCAATTGGGCAGCATGCCACCAGGTGCGTGATGAGAAGCCGCAGTCCATCAGGTTGGCATCCGCCATATCATGCCGGCGAGCGTGGAGCCAGATCTGGTGCCACTGATCATAGATGGTGAGGTTCACATTCATACCGATGAAGGCTAATGTGCGGATTAGATTGGCAAAAGAAAAGGCCCAAACTAGTGTTGGATGTAAGGTCCCTAGAGGGGCGCAGAAGGTGTATATGACGGAGAAGATGAGCAGTACTGTTAGATGGCATGGTAAGAAATGAGCCTCCCATAGTAAGTGAACAAGCACCAAGTGAAGGATCCGCAAAAATGGCCAGAATTGCGGCCTCTTAGAGTTGACGTCGGAGAAAGGTATGCTGTTGCGGAGGGCATAACCTGTGTCAAGAGCCCCCCACATATGGCGTAGGGCCTGCTTGTAACGATTTTTACAGGTGTCTAATATGCGTCGCCAGCCGTCAATGGGGCAATCGCTTGATACATTACACTGCGAGGCAGGGACATGCACAGTGCGCGTAATGATAGAGCCGCCTGTTTTAAAATAACATTTTAACATCATATGCATGTCCTCGCCGATAGCAGTCGGATCACTGTCCCAACCACCTACTTTATTGGCGAGTTGTATTGGTAGGGAGTAGACTGATGTAGGAATTGATACCGGCGAGCCTGGGTACATTGTCGATATGCCTGCAAACGCCCACATTATATCGGCACAGCGGACAAGGACTGGTGTCTCGGACGCATTGCGATCGAAGAGAATTGGGCAGCAGTATAAGTGGCGTTCGGCGCTGTCAAGGTTGGCGTAGTGCTGGCGCCGGACTTCGAGGAAGTACTCCTGTACTAGATGTGTGTCGGCTGAAAATGGCATGCATGTTAGATCAACGTTGGCAAGATGGGTAGAAGGAAAAAGTAGCATACCATCCATGACTGTTATTACAACTTTGCAGTCGTCCTTATACAACTCGTGGTGATGCAAGTTTATTATTTCTCGTGCGGTATAAGCGACATTGGAGCTTTTACCGGCAATTTCCCCAGGCAAACCTGCAGGGTGAAATGTGGTGTGAATGCCGTAAAACGATTCCCAAAAACTAGCTATCAGGCTTTTTGCCTTCTCTGGTGCCTCTTTCTCTTTCTCCTCCATGGCAAGGAAGATCTATAGATACGATAGAATGAGAATGGGTCAGATATTTGTCTTTCAACGCGGTATAATAGAGAGAATCATGCCCTACCTTGTACTGAGAACGCGCACGTGAGTGACTCGCTAAAACACTCAATGTGGTAAATAAGGTGTGGAGATCTTCACAATAATTTGGTATGATGATGGCATGAATGAGCTCGTCGTTCAGGGTAGAAGGGATATAGTATTGGTCTTCGAGCGAGTAGATATTACCATCGGCATATTTGGGCTTTGGCTGTGGGGACGAGGGTGTAGAGAGGCTGTCCTCGAACGAGGAAGAAGATACGCTACTTGCATATGTAGAGTCCGATATGTGTTCTATGTCTCGCTTCTTGGTATACCCTTGGAAACGAGCGTGTTGCAAACTCATTCTAGCCTGGCGCCAGAAACTAAGTAAGGAAACACAAAGACGCACTGTGAATCCAAGCATGTTGAGATGGACGAGAATCAAGTAACCGACAAAAATCTTCTGAGCAAACCTCATACGCTCATGTTTGCCTTGATGGGGATGCTCCTGTGCTGCTGACTCGTTTTTCCACCCGGGGAAATGTATAGTGATAGGAAATGCAGTTACAAGAAGCAACATGAGGGCAATTATGCTGAATCCTGGGAGACATCGAGAGGCCCATTGAAGAACCATTGTAGGTGAGGGACAACAGAGTGTGAACAGAAATTGGCCAATGCTGGATACATGCAGTGGAATGCAGTGATAGATATATCCAAAATCTTAATGAAGAAAAGAGAGAATAAAATATGGCAACACAGGAACAGGATTAAATATTAAACCCTAAGGCCAGAGACACAGAAACGAAAGTCAGGAGAACGTAGAAGATGAAGTAAATTACTACCATACCATTACGAATGCACTACACTGGTTGTACTCCAAATTCCATGGAAGGCGCCAGGGGTCCGTGAACAGCGCTCAGGGCTGTGTAATATGTACACTATGAATAGCTTCGAGCCATTTACCCTTTTTGACCCATGTAGGGTGGATGGATAGAGACAAGGAGATCACAATCTATGCAAATGCGACAGCCTCCAGGGCTCTTTCTTGGTGACTGGTTTCCCGTATGAGAATTTCTAATTTCTTTTTCTATATTTCCGTTTTTCTCTTGTATCCTTCTCTCTATATACGGAATATTGATTGACTAGTTTTCTGAATTGCATAATATCTCTTTCTCTCCGCTCTCCACTACTTCGTGCTTGTCGTGCTCTTACGCCTCCACGACAACAAAGAAAGCTTGAAATTTTGAAGGTGTTCATCGCCCGCCCTCCAAAGATAGTAAGTAGCTAAGGCCCTCGTGGGACTCTCCTTTAGTTTTCCTGTTTTGGGCTTCGGTCATTAATTTACATAAGGGTCGGGTTAAGCCACAACCCCGAGAATATGGGGGCACCCCTCCTTCCTAATCCAGTGTCTTGTGCCGAACACTTTTTAAGTAGGCTGTCTACTCTACAACTAGTGGTCGTAGCCTATGAGCTAGCCAGGAACAATGATAACAAGCTTTCTCAAAAAGCTTGTAAGGAGGTCTAAGTTACAAGTTAGAAAACCTAAGAACTCTATGAGGAAGCCTCTGAGTTCACTGAGCTAACATTTAGCTACTATATAGATGCACTTTGTAATCACTAGTTAGTATTTATATTAGAAGTAAATGTTAATTTATGACCTTGTCTTTGCACTGGTTTCTAATTTATATAAAATCTTCAAAACTAACTGGCGTTGGTGTATTCTCGCGTTGTGGTTTGGTTCCACCCCTTGATGTATCTAAAAACATGATTCCGTGGATTCTTTGCAAGACATACGTAATGTACGGAGTACATTCATCACTTAGCCCTAAGTCAATGCGCTGAAACAACAAGCAATTGCTAACCTACCTAGGCAACTTCCCAAGGCTTGTATCTGAGCCACCAGATTAGGGCTTTCCAAGAACGGCATAACGTACGCAAAATATTGAGCACTGACGGCAAGTTTGACATCGGCCGCGTCACTCTTTAATTAGCGATCCAAAAGGATCTTGCCTGTGCCTTTCAGGCAACAACATTCATACTAGTAAAATCTAATAGGCCTCCTTTTATTTCAGTACTTCGTAGTTATACGTAGAAGTCTTACTCCGCACACAACAACAAGGTTAAAGAACGGGTCTCTTTTAGTAAACCCACAGTTTAGCTATGAAGGCAGAGGACTGGATAAGCCACGTTTTCTACTGACATTATTCTCTTAAATATATGTCTACAGGGCCCCAAACAAGCTTTTATTAATTAAAAGAAGAGTTGAACTAAAAAAGCAATATCGACATGAAACCTGCAAACATCCAATCCAGCCAATAGCTATGTCACAGTGACACACCAGGATCCATGGATCCTGGCTCGTTTCCTTTGTTACTTGTATGATTGTAGTATATTTCTATGCTAGCCTTTTTGTCTCGATCTACATAACTTAATGGCATGCTCACTTTCGAAATCGGCTAGGCGATCTCTTCTTCTATGGATCATCATTTGTTGTTAAGCAGATTTCCCAGAACGACTAAGGTGATAGTGTCAGATAGCAGAAGATTTGAAGTTACCATTGCTGTAGCGGCACATATATAACTAAATAATAGTATACAACTGGCTGTTGACGAGGACGAATCAGATCCCATGAAAGGTGCGTTTTCCGGGGCATTCAGCTGCCTGGGTTTTTCAGCCCGATTCAATTACATAGTCTCGGGTCGAATTCCTTCAAAACGTTTAATATATTCAGGTGAATTATTTTATGATTATGATTATCCTTATTAAAGGTTGCAACCTCCAGGAATCATCTTTGAAGCAATTGGATTGTGGGGTTTAACATGTGAAGGTAGCATGGTTTTGGACTTAAGAGACTTGAGCTTGTAGGGCACGCCAAAGATTATGATTTTAATCATAATCATAATCATAATCATCAATGATTATGATTTATGAGATTCCAAAATAGCTATAATCATAATCATTGATGATTATGATAAATGACTAATGATTAATGATTTAATCATGATTAATTCTCATTTTTCACGAGGTAATGAAAAATGCCAAGTACGACAATTTGGGCAACTGATATATATTTCTCACATAAAGGTAGTATAGCAATGGAGGCATCATGTTACGTCCAAATCAGCGTGTTTATACCTATTTAATAGCTATTCAACACCACGATAACATTCGATCAATGCTAAATCTAGGACTCATAAATCACTTCGGAACGACTGTAAGTGGTATGTAGGTAGTGGTTAAGATTGGAGAACATGCGGTTGTTAAGACGCGTAACGCGTTTACTGGAGCAGAAACACTTTCGGAGCGGATTAACCTATTCCGGTCGTAAATCATGATTTAGGGCTAAAACTAATGATTATGATTATTGGAATAGGTGAAATAATCATAATTATAATCATTGGCGTGCCCTATGAGCTTGTGAGGCATGAAATAGACCTCAAAAGGTGATATGCCTTATTAACACCCTTGAGATATTTGAAAATAAATCCTAGTGTTGTGGAGTCCGTAGAAAATCATACGGACAATATCTTTGCCTTCACAGAACCAACGTTGGTACGACCGTCATATTAATTTCTGCCAAGTATGTTAGCAATGACCTTCTTGCATTGCCCCAGGATTCCCCTTATGTGACAGAAATCTTGCTCAATAAGTGTAAGAATTGAGTGAATATTTGGTAGTGCGTGGCCATCATGCCATCATCTTGGACGAATGGTAATGATACATGTTGGGTGATGAACACATGTATACTACAACCGAGAGCATTGAATGGGGCTCGAGAAGCAGCAATTCGATGTTCCTCGAGGTAAACCGAGCTTTCTCAAAGACTTTGTAGACGTTTTTACGCACGCGAAAGAGTCTACCAGCGAAGCCCATGACTTGGAGAATATTAGTGTTATTAGGGTTAGGGTTATTTATCATCGCTCAGACTCCCGTGTTAGACTGCTGCCATCTTGAATCTTCCCTGTCAAGAGATAAGAGATAATTTAAGGTGAAACTTCTAAGAACATGTTGCAAATTGAGATTATGTGATCAGGCATGTGCTGCTACACCTCAAGCACAACATCACACCATCGGGCCGCGGCCTGGTTACATCTGGATTAGGGCTGGGAAACAATATGAAAGAGCAGAGGAGCCGGGCACCATTTTAATTAGAGCCATATTTTGAAGTTACGATTTGAAGTATTCGCTTTAATTACCTTGCGATCCCTTAATCTAACCCACACCATCTACTCTCTCAACCTCGTAACTTTGTTCATTATGGAAGATAATTCTCTGGAGGACCCTTGTGCGAGTGCTGAAGAACGCCGAGCTGTGTACGAAAGAGGAGTTCGCATCTGGCAAAGCCTCTACATGCGTGCTATGCAAGCGTCAGGCTTTCCCCAAACCTGCTTCCAGATCCAGCCCGTACTTCTACACCAGCCTTACTTCCCAGATGACTTGGACCTGAAGCTCACTTACAACTATCTCTCTGTTACTGGAATGTCCACCTGGAAAGGATCACAAGAACCCTGCCATATATCTCCGCTGAAACGGCATCTTCAATTTCCAATCTCAATTGACTCTCCAACTCCTCTCTGTCTGTGCGCAGGGCTGGACCAGAGCCATCAGAAATGGTTCAATACAGAGGAAAACCACCTCTCTGTGTTAATATTTGCGTGGAGTTATATCCTTTCAGCACGTTGGGCTCAACTCATGCCCGAAGCCAGACTCGCATATACGGACAGCAAAGCATACAGCAGCGACGAATCCAGAGAGGGAGATTCCGCTGTGGTAGATATAGGCGTTGTTGCTGATGAAGCAGCCAGGTGGTGGGCTGCCATTTTAGCTCCAGGAGAGGGCTGGGAGGCCTATATTGCCATTGGGAAAGATAAATTTCGCTCCCCCTGGTCAATAACGCTTCCAGCAAACCCAAGATTTAGTCTTTTTCCATCGCAACCACCACTGTTCGGTGTCACATAGGGCCGTATCAGCTGCAACTGCTTTTCGTTACCTATCTGATTACTGCTCTCTGCATGATATTGTAGGTCAGGGCTATGCAGCGTTATCGGCAGTGTTGTTTCTTCCGCACTTGCATGGCATCAGAAAAAATATTGTTCTGCCAAGACCGAAATTGAGCCACGAACGGGAGTGTAAAGTGGATTTTAACAAAGTGCAATGCGCACCTTGACCTTGCTTGGGTGCAGGAAGCCCGTAATCTAGACAAACTTCTCACCCTAAGCTGCAATCCATATTTGCTGTTGTGAACTCCGTGGCAAACAATCGAATTCTTGCCCATATGCTATGAGCCGAGTTCCGCATCTTGCCTTTTTGTGGCTTGGAGGAGCAATCATGAACATTCATAAAGATGTCTTGCGAGATGGCCAACTTGGACCAATCCCTACTGATATACATGCTGCAGCATGGTCTGGCACCATGCAATCGATCGTTCATGCAAGAGCCTGTTCGTCCGGCAGCAAATGACTATATTCGGCGATCTGACGAATGTCGACTTCTCTTCCTTAATCAGGAGGAAAACCACATTCGCTGGCCTATATGTCAGTGGATGCCGTTCGGTACAACAGTTCTTAACGACACTGAAATTGATGTCCGTCTACATGCAAACTGTACCGGGCATGGCCTTCAATATGCAGGTTGGACGTGGACTTGCCGAAATGGTAAAGTGGTACATCAAATGTCCGAGCCTGCCTTTGCACCAACTTTCCCGCTGGCAGAGTCAGTGATACCAGACATCACAATCAATTATAGAGCTCTTGATCATGAAGAGGAGTGTGCATCAGAAGATGCAACACGAAGCATCTTCGGCTGGCTCCGAGTTGAAAGGTTTCCACCTAACGAGAAGAAAATACTCGAGTGGATTAATATTGATAATTCTGATGATGGCCTGTCAACGGGTGAAGATTCAAGCAAGAGTCGTGGATCTTTAAGAACGAACTGGTGTGAAAGATTGGATAAACCATACCTAGGTAATGACTGTTCGGGTTGAAGCACATGGACATATGTATGTTCGCCTGCCAGACCTGTCAACCCCCATGATTTGATCAAGCTGATGTCTCAATGCAGCCTAGTACCTACCTTGCCCGCTTCAATGCTTCCATCCTTCCATAACAACTTTCGAGACACACGTCGTGGTAATTTCTTATCCGAGAGTATCTTTTAAATATAATTCGGGGAAAATGTACTCGCAACGCGCTCAGGGGAGATTTTGAGAAGATCTGGTCGCAGATAAATACTGTGCAAATCCAGGATCAAATTTCCGATTTAATAAAAGCGAGTGTCCGCGAATGAAGCTAAACGAATCTGAATCCCGCAGAAATCAAAGACTGGATACACCAATGGCCAGATACGTTTCCTCTGCTAGAATATTGGCCTTGCCTCACTCTTCATGTGGCCAGAATAAACAGCATGTGGCACACAAATAAACCCAATAACCATCCATCCACACTCTTAACAAGTCGGACGGTAAAGACTGACGAATGCTCGTGGATAAAACATTCCAGGAGAAGTTAATTGGATTCTGTCCAACAATCCGCTCTTTTTTTGTCGGTCGCAGTCACTATATGAATACTTTCAGATGGTTAAAAGTATCTTGCGTCTCCCTTTTGGCACTGTTTTTCGCTCGATTCTTTTGAGAACTGCTCGCCCGCATCGACGATTGCCGAGACATTATTTGATCCAACTTCAACGATGCGCTCGTTGGCAGCAAGACGGCTATCAGCCTTCGTTGATGGATTGCCGCAGACGGACACGATTGCTTCAAGCGTAATGGAAATTGTGTCTTTTTTATAGGGAAGAGACATTGACGGATCCGCGAGGCGGAGCGGTCGTTTGGATGGGCTACGGCAATAGCAGCAAGTACTTAGGTACTCTGATGTGCAAACAATCGTTAGAGATCCATGTAGTCTGTCGGCATCAACAGTGGTAACTCTCACATTAGAACGACTCAACCCAAGCCATATGAGGTGACTAAGCACCGTGAATCCATTTAAGGGACTCTTTTTTCCAGTGGAATAGAGAATAGTCTTCAATTCTAGTTCTGTACGTTAGTAAAAATAGAATGGAATATAAAAATCCAAACCGTGGGTTGTCTATAATTCATGCATGGCTCGATAACGTTTTCAATGGAGCCAGAAATAGCACAGGTATGAAGCTACTTTTCTCTCCACGGCGCTTGTTCTGGCGACAATACTGTAGGGTATACGGCTGGTCGATCACATTTTGCTTTGCTTTGTAAATGCCAAACAGTAACTATGTAAGACATAGGGATCTCAATCGTGGCTGAAGCGCGTAAATCAGGCCTATTTAAGAATATAAACACGCTAAGCCTTCCATGCATCAGCATTCGTTTACAGTATCGTAGGCATCCACGTTTTATGTATGTACTACCTGGAGGCTGAGACTCTTGGCCCATTGAACAACTGTTTTCTGCAAATTTACTACATACGCTTAGTGAATCCAGCGAGCGTAATTTATACCCAAATGGGACAATACATATCATGAAGACCGGGATCTCACTGTTTCATACGTATGTAGGGCACGTTTTCTTGGCGTTTGTACAGAGTAAGCACCAAGTACGTAGTAACGAGTCTAACGACACATCATCGACAGCGCGTAAACTAGGTCTATTTTAGTTATGTATGTATACGCTTCCACTCCAACCTCCGTATCTAGGTAGTTTTCCCAACATACCGTAAAGGTTATATGTCAAAAATGGCCCTTTGATTGGATGCGTATGTATCATAGAATTGTAAGACACTTATCTCCTGGCGAGTTTCTCGTTGTACAGTACATATACGAGTCCTGCGTATTCGAGATCCACAGGAGTAAACCTTCATTTTTATGTGTTCAGATGTTAACAATTGGGCTGCCTAGTTGCATGCAACATAAATCTATTATTATTATTTAGTTAAAGAGAAAGCACGTTACTACATATGTATATAACTATGCCGTTGGCATGGCACATATCAGATCTATAACTTTTGGTGAACGAACGATTCAAGACTGCAATACACCCGTGGGCACTCTTTACGAGACTTCGACCCTTTTTAAACCTACCTATTAAAATAGAACCATCATGTCTCTCGATCTCAGCGAGGCAGGTGTCGTGACGCCCTTCTGGCCCGGTACGAATCTAACCTCTGAGCATAATGGACAATGCTATGGAAATGTGACCTTGTGTCTGAATAACGACGTCCTCTGCACTCTGTCGACCTGCGATCTCACTCTGGCCCACTTTACATACATCCCAAATTTGGGTGCGAATGCTTTCCTGGCAGCCCTATTCGGCGTGTGTGCTCTGGTGCAGCTCGGTCTGGGGATTAGATACAAGACTTGGGGTTATCTCATTGCAGCTATTTGCGGTTTGGCCCTCGAGGTAATTGGATATGCTGGCCGGATTATGATCAACCAGAATCCATTCGGCAAGAACAATTTCTTAATTTATCTTGTGTGTCTGACCATCGCACCGGCTTTTCTTTCTGCGTGCATCTACCTTTGCCTGGCCCGCATCGTTGTGGTCTACGGTGAGAGTCTAAGTCGCTTTAAGCCTCGCTTCTACACCATTGTCTTTTGTACTTGCGACTTTATTTCTCTCCTTCTGCAGGCCATTGGCGGTGCGATTGCATCTATTGCCAACGACTACAACACCGTAAGTGCTTCTCTCCGATTCCGTAAATTTTATTAACTAAACCGAGAGCTGATTCCAAAAATGTGCTGCGTGGGATAGACTCAGTTGGGTATTCATATCATGATCGGTGGTCTCTCGTTCCAGGTCTTTTCTCTCGTCCTTTTCATAGTCCTCTGCAGCGACTTTGCATTTCGCGTATGGCGCAGTCCGTTTCTCTGGGATACTTCTCGCAGCGGGGTTTATGATAGTGCCATCTTTCAATGCTTCCTTAGTGGCCTGGCCATTAGTACTTTGACGATAACAATACGATCCTGTTTCCGCGTGGCTGAGCTGTCTGCCGGTTTCCACGGGTCTCTAGCCAACAACCAGGCTACATTCATGGTCCTTGAGGGCGCTATGATTGGAATGGCATCACTGTGCTTGACCGCTTTTCATCCTGGTATCGCCTTCCAAGGGACTTGGGCTGATGCGGACTTTAATTTCTTTCACGCAAAGAAACGATTTGACGCAGAAACCGAAACCGAATTGGAAACGAAGGCGCCCTCGACAGCAGCATCTGATGTTTTTCAAAACTCAAATGATTTTGGAGATGCCAGGTAGATAAATGGAGGACCCGAAAGATCATTAGAATGAAGTTGGTTCCGCATCGATATTGGGAAGAATATTTTGCATGTGCTTGGGCTGTTCTTGCTTTACGACAGAGATTCAGACACGGCTGTTTCTAGATTATTATATATCAATGTTTTATTTTTTATTCTTCATTTTTGATTCTTGCATAACCTTGAAGTTGCAGCAACGTCCTCTATTAGAAAGATGTTAATTCTATCAACTATTTACCATCCATGGATAGCTGCGTTCACCACAATTATACGCATTGCCTTCGTTTTTTGCCTCAACTAGCACCTGTATGCCGAACTTCGTGACGTGACGAAATGTAGTCTTAACCATGAAAACTGTCGTCGTCTCTCAACGAGTCTCTCCAACAAGGGAGGAGATTACATAATTTGCCAGTGCGTACAAAATTGGGGCTTTTTTATAGTCTGACCGGTCTGGTCTTAGGGGCAGGCAATATGTCATCACTTGGTTCTGGCCAGGACGATAGTCCCAATAAACGACCCATATGCGTGACTAATACATGCTTCTTGCAGACTCCTGAGTCCTATCAGCAAATGCGCTAGTTTTAGGTGCAGGAGATGAGGGGCTCTGATGGAGACTTGAGAAAATCTGCCCGATTCGGGTAGAGTATCTCATTAATCAGAATCGCAGGGCGCATAAATCCTTAACTAGGTACATACCAAGGTAGGCTATTAGAGTCTCCTGCCGCTTGGATTCCACCTGGATGGTACTTGCCTTGGTACCTCTTCAATTTGTCCGCAAAAAATGAGTTCAGCATGCTATCCCCAATCGACTGGTTAATGCCACGATCATATATAACCCAGATCATATGCTTCCCTTCCAATGATTCACGGACTCCAGACGTGTTGAAGACCGGACTCACTGGAGTGATCGAAGATGTTCCATATCTGCTATGTGCCATTATCAGCCAGGAACACCCGAAAGGCGCCGTTAAACTAAGCCAAGCCTGCTACTCTGCCGACAGTCTGCTCTCTTGCAGAGAGCTCTCGACAGAAGTAGACTACGAAGCTTTGAGATCAAGAAACTTCCCGCCAGCAGCTTTCAGTGAGCTCGATATCTTCCCCGATCTCAGCCCTACAAATGGTGGAAACTCCGTGCCAGTGTTCCGCTCAATGCTCTCGCATGCTCGAAATGGATACTTTCTGTGCATCAGCGTGCATCACTCCATAACAGATATCATGGGCTTAGGGTCGTTGTTGCGTATATGGGCTTCGTATTGCAAGTCTGGCTCCTCGAGTCCAATCGGGTTTGGCCCAAGTTGGACTGATCGACAGCCTATATCCCAATGTCCTGGGCCTGGGAGATATGATAGCACGATTCCTCCGCTATTACATCTTCAGGATACTACGGGGACGTCGACAGCAAAAGAGAGTGGCAGTAATAGTGCAACTAACTCGCTAGATACAAAGATCTTCAAACTCCGACGAGAACACTTGCAGTCTCTGAAAACCAAAGTGAACGATTACTGCATCTCAGCGGGTCTATCGTGGGTCTCGACCAGCGACATTGTTACGGCCCTACTATGGAGTGCAGTCGTAACTGCCGAATCTGATGTTGGCAACTTGACTGTCAAGAATAATAAGGAATGGATTCGCTTTCCAGTTAGCTTGCGAAACCGTTGCAAATCGGTTTTGCCATCAGGAGACTATCTCGGCGCGGCCATTGCTGTGACTTCGGCAGCTGCAAATACGGCCGATTTGATCGAAATTGCATCTGGCAATAGCACAAGGACGCCGACTATTCAATCATTAAGTCGAGTTGCGAGCGCCATACGGTCTGGTATCAACGCCGTGGATGCAGTGGGGTTACAACGAGTGATCGCGTACATAAAGTCGCAGGAGGATATATCAAACGTGAAGTTGGGTTCGGATGATGCTAGTGCTACTGCGCCCTCCATCGTGTCTTGGGCAGACGAAGGTGTCTACGGGCTGGACTGGGGCACGGTCATTGGGCGCTGTGAGGCCGTGAGGCTGCAGATATTTAAGGCTAAGAGATACCCAATTGTGCTTCCTAGGCTGGAGAATGGCGATATCGAGGTTATTATGGGTCTTGATTCGAAGACGTTGGATGGGTTAGATTCGATGTGGTTTATGGAAACAATTTGTCCTAAGGAGTAGGAGTATGCAATATGGTCCAATATTTCAAGATCTAATATATTCTACATATTACCAGAGACAATGCGCCTAAGAAACAAGAAGAGAATAGAAAGAACTGGAAGTTGACGGACAGGGAGCTCACGGAGGCTGGAGCCAAACATCTGGTGGAGAAGAAAATATTCACCAACAGGCAGGAGATAGAGGACAGAGCAATCTACCTTCGCGATTTTATTCTAGAACTGTCAGAGACAACCACACCCAGGATAAGAGGCGGCGAAAGAGGGAGAACCCATGCATGGTGGACCCCAGAAGTCGACGAAACAGTGAGGGAAGTCAAGAAGGCATTACATCAGAGAGCCCCAACAGAGGTACTAAAGAAACTCGTGGAAAAGAGGAAAAGCGCCATTGTCAAAGCCAAAAGGAGGGTTTGGAGAGAGGTGGTACATAGGGCGAAGGAGGGAAGAAAGGGAATCTGGGGCCTGGCCAAGTGGGCAAGGACCAGGAGCCATCTTCCCCAGAACCGATCAAAGTCCCGCCACTCCAAACTGGACAAGGGAATCTCGCGACAAAATTCGAAGACAAGGTGGCCACCTTCCATAGGGAGCTGTTCCCGGAGGAGCCGGAGGAGCTAGAGGAAGAGGATGGGCATCAAGAACCCGACACTGAGGTGGAAAACGCACCAAGAATCACACCAGAGATGGTACGATCAGCCCTTCAGAACATGCACCCACACAAAGCCCCGGGAGAGGACGGCATTCCAACAAGTTTCTTGCAGGTGATGGGCGAACCGCTG